>CABHPH010158282.1:4681-55172 GCA_902168325.1 Peromyscus nudipes | reverse complement strand
AAGGAAGGAAGGAAGGAAGGAAGGAATGCTGATGTTGGAAATATTTGAGATATATTCTGTATTTCAATGAAGAGCACATATTTAAGTGAATCTTGACCTATGTGCTGTAGTAATGAGGTTTCATTGTTCAGCTCATTACTGCTGGATGGTCTGCGTTTGATTGTGGGCTGTGCTTTGGAGTGTTTTCTGGGGTGAAGGGCATCCTGATCCCTTGTATTCGCCAACATCTGGATGAGCAGGAATTGCTGCTTTACTCCCCTTGGTGATTTCTGAATACAGATAGAGTCTGTTTCTGATTTCCTCACAGTAATAACAGTGTCCCAGCTACCCCTACAAGGAGAGTGTGTACATTTAAAAAGAAAAAGAAAAAGAGAGAGAGAAGAAGTAACCAAGGAAGAAAAAAAGCATCCAAATGGCAGCGGGAGGCAAAGGCAGGAGGGAAGGGCACCGGGGCAGGGGATTTGCTGATGGGATGCTTCCTTGTGGGTTTCAAACACTGGTGAAGGGAATCTCCTCTATCTGAGTGTATAACAGAGCAGCACCAATTTGATTAGACACCTTGACCTTTAGTTGTCAACCAAGAATCACCGAGTCAGCAAGTAGCACACAGACGTCATTGAATGAATTTGGCCTTAAGCATAGACCCTTGCATTCTGCAGGTCCCTTTTTCTGCATGATGGTTTTCTACTGCTTCCACTATTGAAACCATCTCAGTGCTGTTACAGACCTTCTTTAGAAATGTCTGCATTCTGTTTTTCAAGGGTTGGCTATAATAATGATAATGTTCTCCTGTTTCCCAGCAGAGTCCACCAGTAAACAATGAACACAGCTCTTCTTCAGGCACATCATGGTATCTCAGGTCAGGTATGGCAGGTCAGCACTACTTGCTGCAAAAGGAAAGATCCTGGGTAAAGTTAGGAATGCTGACACATATACATGCCTCAGACTCTATTTGCTTCAGTGGTCCTTCTTTCAGTTGGCTGAAATCTCACTGACTTATCATTGTATTCTGGGTTAATATCTCTCCCCATCATTACCATGATGTAATTCCACCTGCTGCTCAAGTAAGTATTTTCTTTCTGAGATGCTTGCAACTCCTCCGCTGTAGGCTAGTGACCTGCATTTCATATTTATTGCACCTACAAAAGCATGCTTCTTCCTGTCTAGCCGGATCCCCTTAGTTCCCCTCATCCTCCATCTCTCCTCTGGCACATGGTTCTCTTTATACTTGTTTGATTTAAATGCTGCTGTGAGATGTCTTTCTGTTTGTTGTGAAGGTGTGTTGCTCTGATTGGTTGGTAAATAAAGCTGTTTTGGCCTATGGCAAGGCAGCTTAGAGGCAGGCAGGAAATACCAGCAGTTTTACCAAAGACATGAGACAAGAAGTTATGACACCATTCATTCCCCAAAGTACATCAGGAGAGAGAAAAAAATGAAACTGTGTGATTTAAATGATGAAGTGATTATAGGAAAGACTCAGAGTGGCACACAATTTGATAAAGCCTGCACAGCAGGAGCCCTAAAGAACAACCCCATTTAGGAACAGCTACAACACTTTTTGCATGCCCTTTGCAAAATTCAAAGTCAGATGGTAAGATATGGTAAATAAAGGGATGACTGATATCCCTAATCTATTAAAAAAGCTTTTAAAATTAATAAGGAAGTAAGTACAGACAAAAAAGTGGTTCAAAGAAAAATTAATATGCATTATCCTTGAACACTGGATGCATACTTAACTTGGCCTCCAATGACAAAAACATGGCCACCCTGACATGGACAAGCTGGATGATCCACTTGGCTAATGATGCTGAAGAGAACTCTTATGCCTGTTACATTACTGAAGAAGATGCAAAATGGATAGCCCTGGTGAACTTGAGCATTACATAGACACATGCTGTTGGATTGAGCAGTCCTGCTTTCAGAATTCCATCCCCAGGGTGCATCTTCAGAAATAAAATGGAATGAACATAATACAAAAATATGCAATCAAATATCCATCAATAGAGGATGGCTGAGAACATTAGAATGTAGTTTTAACACACAGAAAAGTAATTTTCATGTACAGATATGGAGTTGTTTGTTGGGCATATTTTAATTTAAGATGCAAGACATTTT
Source organism: Peromyscus nudipes (assembly GCA_902168325.1). Lineage (NCBI taxonomy): Eukaryota > Metazoa > Chordata > Mammalia > Rodentia > Cricetidae > Peromyscus > Peromyscus nudipes. Next base: position 53,057 of record CABHPH010158282.1, on the reverse strand, counting down.
AAAGTGTATATACTATGCCATCTGTCACTTTTTGCATAAAAAGAAGAAAGAATATATTCACATATACATCTATGAATAAGTTTGACATAAAACATTATTATATATTTATTAAATTAATAAATTAGACACCTTATCTCTACTGGACATGAGTTAGTCAGACATTGCATGGGTTAAGTGGCACAGTACGAGCCATAACTCTTCTTCTTGATCATAAACACTAGAAATTAAGTCGAACAGCTCCCCAGTTCCATATTAGGGTTCAGTTGTCATCGTGGAGTACACCTAGGTCAGTCTGTCAGTCACTACCAAGATTTTTATAGGACAGTTGGTCTCATTTCTCCAGCAAATCAGTGATGGAGGAGCCACAATGACATAGAGGATCCTGTTCTAATTAAATGTAACTGAAGATAACTAACAATCTCAAGGACCACACTGAAAAAATGAAGCAGCAGGTATTGAGAACAGTTCTTCAGTGCTGGTCCCTTGTGGCAAGAGCCTGCTTGACTATGAGATATGATGATACTCACGATTCCCCTGGGTGTGGCGGAAGTGAATCAATAGCAGAGATTTCTTACATCATGCACCAAGGAAGTTGGGGAGAAAGTGGATAGAAAGGAGAAGCAAATAAATAGCAGTTCAGACCATTTTGAGAATACAGCCATTCATATTTTCTAAATGTCATTACATGCATAGGTTCACATAAAGATAAAAGAAAACCAGAAAGGAAGACTAGCCCAAGAAGCCAGTGTGAAAATGAGAATGATCTTGTACAAAGCAAACCAACCAACCAAGCATAAAACATCAATGGCTTACACGGTGAGTACTGCAGGGCTGAGATGAGCGTAGGCATTTCTCCTCCACAGGCTGTATCTCTGGCCTGGGATGAACAGATTGCCACTCATTGGAGACTACCCTTCCTCACAAGAAAAAGGGACTCCTGAGGAAGTGATCAGAAACACACAATTCTTCACTCATCTGATCTGAGGAGTGGTACAGTCATTTTCCAGGGTTCTGATCTCTAAGGCAAGATGCACAGTCAAGCCCAACTGGGGTCAGCAGATCAGAGAAGGGTCCAAGGAGCTGCTGTGGTTGTTCAGCTAGGGGTGTGGATCTGGAAGAGGCAAAGAAGTAAGCAACAACGGATCATAGCTATAAAAATCAGATGCTGGCCATGCCTTTCAGTTGAGTTAAGGAAGGAATACAGACAGTTGGATTTAGGATTCTGGACTGCATAGAAGTGCTTGTAATGTGATACAAATTTTAATATTAATTTACTATTGCTTTCCCTGAGTTACCATGCTATTTTAGTATTAAACATCGAGAAAACATATTGACAAGATTAATCATGGATATTTTCCAAATCCTGAGTAGAAATGTGTAAAGACGTTTATATAAAATAGCAGAATTCAGATAAAATAGAGATAGATCTGTGGGTAATTTTTTTTAAACCTGATTGATTCCACAGGATGGTTTCAATCCTACTTTCTATTTCTCTTTGCTGATCCAGCAAAGTGGCAAACAGCAAAATAGCCAAGAATCTTAGACTCAGAAGGACCAGAGGTTCATCTGGTCCCAATTCTTGCTTGCTCCAAAAATTCCTTTGACAATGTCTGTGCAGATGGCCTTCCAGACACTGCATGTCCACATTTGACAGAAAGACCCACTGTTTTCAAAGTACCCATTGAGCACTGGGATTGCTTCCAGCACTATGAAACTCTTGCTGGGTATCTTGGGAATAGCGATGCATGTGGAACGTTTTATCTTTGTCTACTGCAAGAACAACCGTTCTTTGAAAGACATATGACTCTCACCAACATCCTGTAAGTCCTGCAACACAGGTCATAGTTTCAGACCTAACATCCTGACATATGGCTTATTTAGGGTTAATGTTTATTCTTTGGCTTAGCTATACATTGAAATCATCTGGAAGAAACATGACAGCAGGGAATCTCATATATGACAGTGGATTTTTCTAGATTTCACAATTCTTGAACATTTTCAGGTGACATTATATTACATTCAGACTTTAGAACATTTAGTATGGGGATTTGAACCATTTAAGATAAATGATAATTCCTTTAACCACTCCCTCTTCCCTGATTTGAAGGTGTCTTCCTAATGGTTGTGTGCTGGGAATTTAATTTTCAAACACATATAATCAAGGGATGGTGGCCTGACAGTATCAGTGGCTTTCTAAGGAGACACATGTGAGGCCCACTGCTATGTGATGATGTGGCCAGAGATTCTCACCAGATATTTCTATTTGCTAGCCTCTAGAATCTTCAGCTGAACAACCCTCTGTTCATTATGTGCTTCAGTTTCTTAAGCATTTTGCCACAGTAGTGGAAAATAGACTAAGCCAGGGTTGATTGTTCTGCTACAATGTTGAACCAAGATGGAGATTCTCTGAGTTAAGGGTACAGTAGTGGTCAGTGCTTACTATGTCAACATATGGAGCATATTTGAATAGCATTAAATACCTACACTACATAAAATTACATTATTTATAAATCACCCAGTATGTGGTATTCAATCATAGCCACCAGAAACTACCTAAAGACAACCTGTCTTTTCAGATTCTAATTTGTTACTAACTTAAAGTTGTTCAGAGTGGTGAGTCAAATCACAGAGAAAAGGGTTTGTTCAAATGATATAAGTGGTAATTTATAGATATCTGGAGAAATAAATGTGAAATAATAACACAGGCATTCATAAATTGCATATTTGGCATCTTCCTGAATAAATAAATAGTTGTGCTGATATAACTACATGGAAACTCAGATTCTCAAAACAAGCATCTATCAGAATCAATCCTGAGCTTGGTAGCTTTTTTCTACCCCCAGCTTTAGAGTCTGTGATTCAGGTGGCTGAGGGTTGAGTACAGCAACTTGCAGTTTGAGTTTGTCCCATAGCAGTTGCTCATCTAGAGGCCACTCTCTGAGGACACTGGTTGACTCATCGTTGGGTCATCATGACAGCTGCTTATTGATTATTCTTTCTTGTGCCATCTGTTTTCTCTACAGTCGCATTCCAGAAAGTTCTACTGAAATAAGAAGTTGTAGATGCACTGGATCCCTACGTCTGGCCCGCGGGGCCACTCTACTACAGTCCTCCTTCTTGTCACGTTTATTCACATGGTGACGAAAGTTTCCAAGAAGCATCAATTGCTCTGCTCAGTACATTTCGCATGAAGAGTTAGTACTACGGTTGAGATGTGATTGGTCTTCCAACACCAACAGCTCTTCTATTGGACTCTTGGTCCCAGTGAGGTAACTTTGAAGGTGGGACTTGATGGAATGCAATTAGAACATTTGGTCATTGCCTGCAGGAAATATTTATGTAGTTCTCACATGATCTGTTAGTCCTCTCAAGAATCAGTTGCTATAAGACATAAAATATCCCCTTCCATGGTCTGTGCATATTCCTAGCTTGCCAAGTTATTTTCCCCTTTGTGCATGTTTCTACCGTGATGACTTAAGTCATGTGATGACAACCAGAGAGATCATTCCAGAGCCAGCAATACATTATTTGGAAAGTCAACCTCACAATTGTAAGAAAGGAAACCCCTTTTCATAACATAGAAGCCAGCTTCTGGGATTTTGTTACAGCAACAATAAATTGATTGATACATTAAATAGGCTTGATTTGACCAGATATTTATTCAGCCACACAAAGGACAAAGAACAGCAGTTGTAGAACTTGATAGAACATCTTAAGAACTCAGGCTGCTTCCAGGGCTAGATTCAGAAACTCAGTGGGAAGATTCAGCAGTCTGTGCTTTAAAAACAGGGGATGGTGGTGGTGCAAATGTGGTTCTTAAACAATGAAGTTGACAATCCAGCTACACAAGAATCATGTTCAGTGTTCAGTAAACCTTGTTTTCCTTCTTCTTACTTCGCAGGCCACATCAGACTGATAATAAGAATTACAGAAACAGAATCATATAAACACACACCACCCATTTGCACTTCTTCAAACTTCAATTTGTACAGGCCCTAATTGCCTAAAATGAGCTATTTAAAATATATAAAGTAGATATATCTCTGAGACCATATCACCCTTATTAACAAATTTCCATATAGTCCATGGTTGAAACCTTATACAAACATCCTGGCTTGGGTTCATAATTGTGAAATCCACAGGGTCACATTGGCGACGAAATACTCCACAACATCCATGGCCACGAACATCTGGTGTGCAATTTCACATAAACACATTTGACTTTGATGAAACTAAAACTATGAAATTTAAACAAAATGGTGTTAGGGTTGAATCCCAAAAGGGAAAGAAAGGCACTTGGGTTTCTGTTTTTCCTTTTTTGAAACCCAGGTGCACGTTAAAGTTACTGCCAGGACACACACTTGTGTAATTTGGCTCTAGAGTACATTTTCCCGTCTAACGGCATCAAACTGGCTACATCAAAATAACCACAGGTCTCAAGCAGAGATGGGTAAATCCCAAACTTCCAACTGAAGAAAAAGGAAGGAAGTGGCCTGGGTGGCTAGTCACATGCCCCATCCTAGCAGAACCTCCTACTTGATGTCAATGGAAACATTCAAGGGCAGCATTGTCTTCTCCTTCAGATTGAATTACTTAGTCAATCAATTCAGGAACTTCATTCACAGAGATATCTATCTCAGATGCTGTAGGGAACCAGATGCCAAAAATCTCTTTTCATCTTTTTTCTTATAAAATAGCTTTTTTTAATTAAAAAAAAGATGGGTATGCACATCTTTTGGGGATGCTTTAGTGTATATTATTCAAGGATGAAATAATGTGATGAGGTTCTTTGAGATGCACTTTTTTTCCTAAAAGGATATATCCTCAATTATAAAATGTTCAAAAGTGAATGAATCACACATCTGAGAATGGCTTTTCACGATTTATGCTTTAAGCTATTTTCAACTCAGAGTAGGAACTAGAGAAGAGCCTTGATGCTTAAGAGCATGCATTGCTTTTGCAGAGGACTGGAGTTCATTTCTCAACACCCTTTTCTGGTGATTCAGAATTGCCTATAACTCCATCTCCAGTGGATACAATGCCTCATAATTCTGAGGGAATCTATACGCATGTACCCACCCACATACCCCCACACAAATGCATATGCACACAATTAAATATAAAACAAGTCATAAAACCACAAACTAGTATACTTAGCAAATGAGGAGAAAGGCTACTAAAACAGTGAATAAATCATTAGAAGAATACCTCCTTTTTTGGCATGGTGCCAGAGATAACACCCAGGGCCTTTGTCACACAAGGCAAGCACCTTACTGCTGACCTTCGTATCTAGCACTTGGGTTATTGAGATTCACTGTGTAGCTCATGCTACCTTGGGGCCCCTGGATCCTTGTTTGTTTACTTTCTGTGGGCTAAAGTTTGAGGACCATGCTACCCTGCCCACCTGGAATTATACCTTTAATTAATATTCCAACTCATCATTTTGAACTCTGAAAAATCCCACATGGTAATCGTTTTTCCATCTAATTTTAAACCTGATATTCTACAGGGTCATGATATAATTCTCTCTGAACTCCATTTCCAATGTCTTTACTCCAAGGTCATCTGCTCACCATTGCATCCCTTACGCTGTTTACCACAGAAACCTCAAGCCTGAATGCCCTAAATGGAACCCAATGCCTTTCCCCCAACCTTCCTGGTCACAGATCTGATTTACATTCCCGTTCTTCATTGTGAATTTTAAGTAGTCAACTAAAGAGCATTCCTGACACAACTCTCTGATTTACTTTCCATAAATGCTATATCAATGGTCACATTTTAAAGATAAATTCTACTTGAAAATCTCCTATCAAATCTGCCCCTCATATTCATTCCCTACTATCTTTCATAAAATTTTTGTGATACATTCTCATTTTCTTTCATCTTCTTTTCATTCCAACTCATCCTACATTTGCACAGTTTCTTTCCTAAAATAAAGTATTTTCTGATTGCTTTGTTCCTTAAATCTTCCATTGGATTTATGAAGGTTTACAGAATAAAATTTAGTAGTGCTGTATATGCAGTCCTTCAAAACATGGCAAAGATGGTCTCAATATTGAAAGTATCACTGGTTTTTAAAGATGGTCTCAATATTGAAAGTATCACTGTTTTTTGCTACTGAATATAAAATACCATTTCTTACCATGACCCTCTGTGGTGAAAAATGCATTATCACTTTGAGTTCAATTGTCACACTTCTTTGTTGCCTATTCCTCTTTTGCCCCCCCCTCCCCCGCCACTCAGGTACAATGTGAACTCATCTAAGAAGCAGTTCTTGCTAACCCAGAGCAGAATGGAGCTTGTTGTGGTGCTAGGGAATAGTCCCAGGGCCTCTTGCACACAGAGCAAGAGCATCACTTCTGAGCTACATCTCCAGCCCCCATTTGACTGCCAAAATGTATTCTAGGGTATTATGTCAGTTAATTCTACTGCTCACCTCCCATGGGTTTCCCTCTCCTTTCAAGTCATGAGGGAGGATGTCACAGTGTGGTGACATAGTGTGTACCCTAAAAAGCTTACCTGGGGATCAGAGGACAGAGCTAGCCACTAAATTAGACAAAGAGATCAGGCAGTGGTGACACACACCTTTAATCCTATCACCCGAGAAGCAGAGATCCATCTGGATCTCTGTGAGTTCAAGGCCACACTGGACCACATGAGAGAAATAGAACCAGGCAGTGGTGACACACACCTTTAATCCCAGGAAGTAATATGGCAGGACACTTAAGGCACGAGGAAATAGAAACTTGCTCTCTTTAGGCTAAAGATTTCGAAGAGGTAAGAACTAGTGGCTGGCTCTTCTGCTTCTCTGATCTTTCAGCTTTCACCCTAGTATCTGGCTCTAGGTTTCTTATTATAAGACCATCTAAAATTCAAACAACATCACAGCTCTTTTGAATTATGCAATATCATAGTTAGCCGTGGTTCAGTAAAGAAACATTGCTCTTTGATATAAGAATTAGGTTCTGGAGACATTACATATTATTAATCAGAGCTATTTACAATATTGATTTAAAGATCTTTTAAAATGTTCTCACAGCCTCCTGGGGAATTCATTGGGGACTTTCAGGAGGAAGGGAGCCCTATTGCCCATTGTTGGCAAATGCTAGATGGGGTTCTGCCACTAAAGCTGGTGGGTTGTGGATTCAGCAGTCCACAGCCTATCCTGGCTGATAGCATCCCTGTTTCTGTGGGTCTTAAGGACTGATGTGCAGCTTCTCATGGTTAAAAAAGCTGCCAAATCCTCATGTCTCCAGTCTGCCCTACCCCACCCCCTAAAGATTGTTGGCTCATTGTTTTCAATAAACTAAAAGCGTATCGAATGCATGAATGAAGATTTTTACCTATGCAAACAAAGAAATACAACTTGAAGAGCATAACTGGCAGAACAGAGGTCAGAATGAAATGTCTGAGTCGAGCCTCATAATGATAACATTATGCACATGGCCTATTTACCAGTACATTGCCTTTTATCTAAAATAGTTTTATATACTCTCTAATCTTTTGTACCCTCACATTTTCTGTGAGATACAAAAAATTTGGTATTATTAAAATAATTTTGCAAATCAAATACTTGAGACACAGAAAGGTGGAGAAAATGTTCAAGTTCAAATAACTGAAGGATCGGAATTTAGTCTTCCATTCATTCCCCTCTAAATTATTACACTGGAATTTGGGGAAAGTGAAAATGAAACAAAAAAAACATGAGATGAATATGTTGGGGAATGAAGGTCAAGGTAATATTTAAACTGTGATAAACAGAGTCAGAGAGGGACGCATTATACTCTCAAGTGAAGTGTGTGTGGATAATGGATACAATGGATAATCTGATTAGTTGAAATGGATAAATGTCTTTCAGGCATCTTTTAGAAAAGCAGGCTTAGAGGATGCAATCCAGATACGGCTCTGTCTATGAACAAGTGGCTAGTGACAAAGATCATGAATGTTTCTGATAGCTCAAGCATTTATGAAAGAACAATACAACTGCAAATAAACAGTCCATGCAAAAGCAACCTGCTTCTGGTCAGCAGCATTTCTGGGTTCCTTGTGGAGTTATATTCTTTTCTGAAGAAAACCCTTCCTTTAGTTACCTTTTCTCCTATCCTCTCTTAATTTCCTTTTCTCAGACACCGCCCCCCCCCCCGACACACACACACACACCATGGGATCACCCGTCTTACCTTTGATAAACCACTAGTTAATAAAGATGTGTCAGCAGGACCAGAAACACGGTGTGGACCACCTTTTGCCTGTCCTCCACACGCATGTGCACACTTGCCAGAGCTGTGGACCCAGGGGCACAACAAGGGACTTGTCGCTCATGGACAGGAAGATCCTAGAGGAGAGAAGAAATATACTTCACCATGTCCACCTTTACTCATGCTAGACTGAGCTTATCTTTTATAACAACTTCCCTTCCCTTTTAATGCATGCCAGTCTCAAGACATCTAGAAAATCACATACTTTCTCCGTGTGAGTAGTCTGGCACGAGAAATGTGCCCATCAGAAGTGTGTCGTGGTTGTGTGTGAAAGTTCCCCAGTCACCTGAGTGGGGAAACAATGCTACAGTGAATTAGAATAAATACTATCCAACCCTGCTTCTCAATGTGAGTTGTGCATATTCCCCCTGATTCTTAAAAACCATTGAAGTGTTCACTTTGGCATCATCTATACTAAAATTAGAACAATGCAGAGAATATTGGCATGGCCCCTGAACAAGGATGACACACACATTCACGGAACATTCCATATTGAAAAACAAAACATAAACACTGACAGCTGGAAAGAGCTTTTGTGTATATGGATTCTATCATGTCATTTAAAATATTGGAAATTAAGGCTAAAATTTTCAAATTTAATTAGTAATTCACTTAGAATGATAACACATCCATGATACATTTCACTTATACAGTAACTTTTTAAAATGCTAATGTATTTCAAAACAAAAATAGTCAATAAAGTGAAAGACGTTGGTTTATATTTGGGCAAGAGTATTTATTACTTGGATTAGTTAAAAGTGGGTGTATGCAGGTCTGTTGTGATAAGTAAAATTTGCTTGAAACCAGTGAAGAGATTTTAGCTTCACACTGATTTTAAGATGTAGCAAGCCCCTGTGAGGGTCCTTTAAATTGATCCCAGAATTTCCCAGAGCTTCTTGAAGGATGCTTCAGAGAATCAGTAGGAGTATGTTTGCATGTATGATATGCAAGAGTTTTGTTGTCTGTGTTTTGTAGCCTTTTAAGATATTATAATAAGAACTCAGGGAACCTTCATAAACTAAATATAATATTGTAACTTGAAGTTTTAAGTTTTGACATATAGGCAGCATTTTCAGTACAGAGATTACTAGAAACTATACAAAGAGGTAATTTAGTTGATTATTGAAGACTGGGTAGCACTTGGTTAGATCAAGGAGTTGGAGACTTTCAGTACGGAAGGAAACATGAAAAGGTGAAATGTTTAGCCAGTCAAAAGACAGAAAAGAAACAGTAGATTATTTTCTGACAATTTGTTACTTCATGACCCACCCTTAATTCTGCCGTTCAGGCATTCAATTTGCCACTCACTCTAATATATTTGTAGTGTTAGCTGTGTAAGGACCTAGTCCTTTCTGTCCAGCACAGTGACCTGGATTCTTCATTCCATCTTGAGTCTTAGGCAGGTGGAGAGCTGTGATACAGTCAACAAAGCAGTGAGGGAGTAGTTTCTGCTCCTCTGGCCACTAGCTCGGCCAACTTGCAAAATCATGTGATAGCTAAGCAATCCAAGATGAAGTTCTGCTCTTCCAGCCCCTTTTCCAGGTCCTAATCTGGCCCCGAGCTCTCCCAATGAGAGCTTCCCATCATGACTGTTTTGTTTTAGAAACAGTAAGCCTCAAACATTTTGTGAAAAAAAATCAAGTCAGCACATGAAATCAAGAGGAGGGGCAAGTCCTCAGACATGGATGTACATTAATGTTGGCTGTACCATTGTTCACAACACCCAAGTTGTAGAATCAAACAAGGTACAGCAACAGATGAATGGGTAAGGACAATTTGAGGGCTCTGTGTGTGTGTGTGTGTGTGTGTGTGTGTGTGTGTATCATATATATGATATATAGAGTGATATTAATATACACATATGAGATTTTACTAAGCCATCAAGTAGAATGCCATTATGTGGTTTACTGGAAAAGAGATGTGTGCTAGTTTGAATGAGAATGTCCCCCTTAGGCTCAGATGTTTGAATGCTTGGGCCCTAGTTGTAGAACTGTTTTGAAAGGATTAGAGGTACAGCTTTGTTGGAGGACATATGTCACTGGGGATGAGTTTCAAAAGCCATGCCATTCCCCATTAGCTCTCTCTTCCTCTTTTCTCTCTACCTAATGATCATGGATCACATGTCAGCTCTCAGCTACTGCCCCAGCATCATGTCTGCCTGCATGCTGCCATGCTCTATTCCATGATGCTATTTGACTAACCCTCTGGAACCATGAGCCTTAAATTAGATATTTTCTTTTATAAGTTGTTATGGTCATAATGTTCTGTCATGGCAACAAAAAAGTAGCTAAAACAGGATGCATCTGGATATAATAATTTAAGTAAAATATAGTAAACTCAGGAAAACAAATATTTCATATTTTTCTCTCATTTGTGAATCTTGTATTTCATTAGATATAGAAAACCACACATGTACATGTACACGTGTGTGTGTGTGTGTGTGTGTGTGTGTGTGTGTGTGTGATATGAAAGCCAAAGAGAGACTTGGAAAAAGGAGACTAGAGAAGCCAGTAAGGACTAGGAGGCAGAAGGAAAAAGTATATGGGATGGATGTGGTCACAATACACGAAATAGCTAAATAAATTTCCTGTCTTTGTACAACTCAATACTATATAGAGTGACTGTACATCACTGGAAAACAGAGAAAAAGAAATACAAATTAAATGAACTTAGGATTATTTAATAGCTTATTCTCTTGGTGACTGGAATACCAATATGAAAATTATCTATTAGCCTTGAATTTTTTAATTATTTAAAATGTTTTAATTGACATAGAATAGCATCACTTCCTCATCCCTTTTCTCCCGCTGGTCCCTTCCAGTTACCTTCTCTCAAACCCCTGCAATACACCTTCAGCTTGGTAACCTCTTTATGTGCCCTCTGTGATAGCTTCTTGGTCATATTTGTTACATACATATATATGTGTATGTATGCACAAATATATGTAAATACACCCTTCTGAGTCCATCTTTTATTGTTTGTGTATATATAATTTCAAAGCTGGCCACTCTTCATTGGACAACCAATAAGGGGGTTCATCTCTAAGAGAAGCCATTCTCCTCCCAGCAGCCAGTAGTTGGCTCTTATTCTTTGCCTAAAGGAGGGAATTGCTGAAAGGCTTGCCCTTCAATGTAAATGTGCCCACTAACATTGCTATTGTTCTAGTCTTTATGCAGCCATTTCTAGGGAAGACTGTTTCACAGCAGTCTTCTTGGTATCCTGGTTTTTATAACTCTCTGACCCCTCCTTTGCCATGCTTCCTGAGCCACTAATGCAGGAGCTTTGATGTAGATGCCTCCAGTGGGGCCGGGGTGCCCATGATCCATATATCCTTGTATTTTGTTGAATTGTGGTTTTCTGTGATGGTCTCCATTTGCTGTAAGGAGGAGTGTCTTTAATGGGGGATGGTAGCAGCATTTATCATCAGGCATAATGATAAGTTAAAATATAGTAAGGATTTATACAGGTCTAGCAGAATAGTGTTTACTAGATAGTTTTCTGAAGTCCATAGCATCACTAGCACGAAGATGCTGGCTGTGTTTCCAGTACCAAGCATGATTTTCTTCTTGTGTGGAACTTAAGTCCAATTAAACATCTATTATTTACCATAAACATGTGAATGCTACTTGTACCTATGCATATCTCTTCATGCTGGTAGTTGTCATGATTTATAGGTATTGCATCTGGGTAGGACTGCTTAATTACTTCCCTCCCTTGGTATCTTGCATAGTGTATTATGGAACTGAGGATGGAGGGAACAGGAAAAAGGTTTTTAGGTCAGATCCAGCTCAAGTTATCTGAGTCTTATGTACTAAATGTATGGTATGAGACAACCAAGGCCTACCTACATCAATGATTTATATTGTTTTGGGTTACTTGGATTACCCTGACTAACCACTGGAAAGAAGTTTCCCCCTACCTGTTATAGAAATTTTATTACTTTATGTTTCTTGTAGGGATCATTGTTAGCTCAAATGTCTTAGCCTCTGTGCGTGCATGTGCATGTATGTGTGTGTGTGTGTGTACGTGTGTGTGTGTGTGTGTGTGTGTGTGTGTGTGTTTATATGTATTGTGCATCATTTTAGGTCAATATTCAATACAAAAATAATATGATTCTTTGAGGTTTTATCAAACAACAGCCTTGGCATTATTTGTCCCTCCTTCTCTTTCCTTATTGACCTTCCTGCCTCCTCCCCAGTTGGAGCTAACTTACCATTATTCTGTTTCCCAGATCATATGATCCTTATCTTGTTATTTCCCCAACAAACTACGCACATCTATCATTCCCTTATACTTTCCCACTCCATGTTGTACACTCACATCTGAGAACTTGGAGCTAGGGGTATCCAATGAGATAAAATATGAGGTGTTCAATCTTGGACATATACCCAAAGGATGCTCAATAATACCACTAGGATACTTGCTCAACTATGTTCATAGCAGAGTTATTCATAATAGCCAGAACCTGGAAACAACCTAGATACCCCTAAACCAAAGAATGGATAAAGAAAATGTGGTACATTTACACGATGGAATATTACAAAGCTGTGAAAAATAATAAACTCATGAAATTTGCAGGCTAATGAATGGAACTAGAAAAAAATCATCCTGAGTGAGGTAACCTAAACCAAGAAAGACAAACACAGTATGCACTCACTCATAAGTGGACATTGGATATAAAGTAAAGGATAACCTGCTGTGGGATGTTCTGTATGGCAAATGTGTTGCTAATAAAACACTGATTGGCCAGTGGCTAGGCAGGAAGTATAGGCGGGACTAACAGAGAGAATAAAAAGAGCAGGAAGGTGGAAGGAGAGGCTGCCAGCCGCTGCCAGCCGCCGCCAGGACAAGCAGCATGTAAAGATGCCGGTAAGCCACGAGCCATGTGGCAAGGTATAGATTTATAGAAATGGATTAAATTAAGATAGAAAAAGTAGATAGCAAGAAGCCTGCCACGACCATACAGTTTGAAAGCAATATAAGTCTCTGTGTTTACTTGGTTGGGTCTGAGCGGCTGTGGGACTGGCAGGTGAAAGAGATTTGTCCTGACCGTGGGCCAGGCAGGAAAACTCTAGCTACAATAACCAGTTTACAATCCTCAGCTCCAGAGAGGCTAGAAAACAAGGAGGGCCCAAAGAGGGACTATTAAAGATGACTAAATATTAATCTGTATTTCTTAATTATATATTACATTTTGAAATGAACTGCATAAACACAATATCCTAAACAAGAGTAGGAAGATACAGACAATATAATAAAATTTACTTTAAATTTGTATCAATAAACCAAAATCCATACCAATATAAAATATTTTGAGAGTAATAGTTGTTTTTTGGATTAAAGTAGATTCAATATTCTACTCTTTTATCTATCATTTCTATATCATACCCCCTTTTTTCCATTAGAAAAAGGTTTTGAGTTTAACTCTCTTGTTTAGCATTTTTTTTTTACTATGACAAATAACAACTTGTAACCACCCCCCCCCCCAAATGATAACAAACATCCATAAACTATCTTTTGGGAATGTGGGCATTGTTTTTATAGATTGCTTCCTGTTATGGGGGGCACAGGCATCTTTGGAGGAACCTTGAGAGAATCAGGATAATTGTTATGTCTTGGCTGGGGTATTCTGTGAGTCTGAATCATCTCAGCCAGCAGTCTTGAACTTGTTCTGGATGCTGGATCACCTGGGCCATCTGTTTTATTGATGTCTGGTCCCCTTGCTCTGAAAATACATAAACTTTTAAAGATAACATACATGTCTGCATTAATGTAAGTATAGACAGTACATTGTACACAAGTCAGCCAAAGATGATTTTTTTTGTTTTATATTTTAGCAGGTAAAAATATGTGTTTTGTAGTTCTTCTAAATTAATTTCTTTATGTTTGTAGTCAGGATTTTCAGAGGGTCTTCCTTGATCAAACCTGATCCATATCAACCTGGAACAAATCAATAGTCTCTCATCACCTATGGAAATAAAAGCATAACCTCTTCCCCAAGGTAACATATCATTTGACTTCAATTTTGAAGTCAAGACATCTTTAGAATATATAAGCTGATTTAATCCAGTAGTTTTCACAACCAATGTGTCTTAGCAGCTGCCATTCCCTCATTGGCAATCAGAAAACCTAAAGACAACACAACAACATACAGAATTTACACAATCATGTTACCCTCACTGAACCAGATAGATTTGGACACCATCAATGTAGCAACCTCTCTTCTCCTTTTCATGTTGAGCATTAAAGGGGGGGAGGGGGTGGATAGAGGCCAGCAAAAGGTCTGGGAAACACGCTGTCATCTTTGTGATCTAAGTAAACCTCACTACAACAAGGGCAGGGAGACAGTAAGTGCATAAGAGATGCCAGACTTCAAGTTGGCATCAGTAAAATCAAAGAGGTTTCAAATGCCATTGTATAAATATGGAAGAACAGCATGCTTCCTATGGCATGTTAGGGTTATGTTGACTAATACACTTAATTACAAGTGCATGCTCTTCAGTTATGTGAAGAAAGTCCATCTTCACACTCATATGATGGAACAGGTTAGAGAATAGGGAAGAGTGGTCAAATGTAAATGCACAATAAATATATTTGTATATGATGTTCGGTTGATGAGATAATGAGCTAGTGACCACTCTGGAGCCTTTTAAGAGATTTGTGGAGGTTAAATGATTGTGAATTGACAAGAGAGGTAAACTTGGAATTGGTCCATTAAGGGTACATCACAGACTTGGATATGTAGGCAATGGGCAAAGTGCACTCTGAGCCAAGTATCTACATAGATGTGGTTTCCACATGGTACAGCAACACAAGAAAGTTGAGTTGCATGTGAAAAAAACCTCAGGTTCTGATACAGCTATTAATGTGTGAGAGTTGAGTACCCTGGAAAGATGGGAGAGATGAGGCTGAGGCCATGCATAGTGTCAGCTTTCAAGAACTAGCCGTGGATCAGAAGTCTTAGAGCATATGAGGAGTCACATAAATGGACTTTGTTTTGAGGAAAGTATAAAATCACATGAACATTTTAATATAATTCTTACCAAGTGGATTATAGAATACGTGTGAACAGACTTGACCTACTGACAAGAAGTTGACTTTTATAAACATAATTTTGTGTCCATGTTGTTTACAATTGACTTCTACAAAGTAGAAATGTATATTTCCCACAGACACCTTCTACCACCCAAAATCTAGAATTTTTAATTTTTTGATTCATAATGGAGTATTGTAACACCTAGTTTAAAGTAACAAGTGATTTACGTCATTACCAAGAAGTCAAAAGAGCCATAGAATGTAGTTACAGCAGATATAAGGAGCAGCCAGTACCATGGGGCCAAGGTAGAGCACTGCAGCATGTACATGGCTTACTCTCAGGAGTGGGATTCCCAACCAGTGTGGCGAAACAAGTTTGGGTTGCCTAAGGTGTAGAAATTGTTATGCCATATGGTAGTAGGAATAAATATTCCTCCTGGGTTTTGCTAGAACTCTACCCAATAATGTGTTGACAAAAACTTTTTACATGGAACTCTTGACATGACACAAAATCAACCACTTCAGGTAATAAGCACAACCCTGGCCTGGGAAAGTGCAGATATAGTGACACTCCAAACTGTTGTGCCCTGGAGAAGCTTGGCAGCAGAGCAGCCTCCCAGGCTACAGCATCAATTATGTAGATAGTCTAGCTGTTCAGGTGCTGTGCCTTCAAGGTCATGTATATCACTGGTACTAGCTTCTGTTGGCCTCCTAGGCCAGACATCAACTATGGAGATGGTCTAGATCATCAGAGGCTGGGCATTTGAGGCCATGTACATTGCTGGTCCTGACTTATGTGGGCAAGATTTCAGAAATAGAAGACATTTACTAGGTAAGAAAGATGCAGGGACTAAACCCAAGACTGGGAAACTGGGTACATATTTGTCCTATTCACATGATTCTGATGGGGAGATCAGAAGAAGCTATCAAGGTCTTTGGTGGACTTGTTGATTTGGAAGATTTTGCAGTGATGAAGTGAAGGTTATTGGTACCACATTGAATCCCCTCAGCTGCAACCAACTATGATGGAGAAACTAGCTGATCCGTTGCTGAGTCTGCAAGGTCATATACAAACCCATTCAGGATCTGTGGGAACGGTCACTTTATTAATTTACCAAAAGAACAACGGAGAAAACGAAAACACATTGGTGTCTTTGATTGATGAAGGGTCCTGTGTCAGCTGGCAAAGTCAAGAGAACTTGTAATAAGGAGATGAGGGGTTCAGTACAGCAGTAAGGAAGAGAGAAGAAAGAAAGAAGAGAGGGAAGAAGAATAAGAGAAGGAAGAAGGAAGGGAGAAAGGCACAGAAACTTCATATTAATACAACTCAAATCTCTGTGTTAACCTATGGGAAATGTAGAGTTGTTTGCCATCGCAGCAGAAATGATCCCCTCCTTATCAAGCAGTGGAATTTAGTCTTTATTTATGATTACAATTGACAAGGCTGGACTTGTGTGAAGAGAATCTAAGATTGCAGAAAACAGAGTCTTGGGAAATCTGAATACTTAAGAAAATCACTTTTAACTCAGAGTTTTCAGTAAATATGTCCAGAAGACTTTGGACTTAAAAGTCCATTGTACACTTCAATGAATTCTTATTTAATTAACCTAAGACAAGGGATGAAAGGATATGCTGGCTGTACTTTCAGGAGGGGAGGCTAAGATCTTTTTAGATTATGGATTAGCCTATAGAAAAATGTCTGTTGTAAATCAGAGTAAAGGGGAAGATGAATAGGAATCTCACTTATACAACTTAAGTAAAACATAGTTCTCTTAACAGATGAAGATAGGATTCTTCTGTATTCCAGAATCGAATCAATATTTATATGTATAATTCAGCTATTATTTAGCTTAAAAGGACTTATTGGGAAATGTTATCATTTTTACTATTTTCTACAGAGAAAATATTTTCCAGTTTCAAATAACTCTGGACTTTGGAATTATAACTTGTTTTTATGTTCAAAAAAATTTAAGTGGAAAATGCTGAAGGACCACTGAACTCCATGTTGTATTTACATATCTATATCTGTATAAAATAACAGTTATAAATGTTCGTTTCAAAAAACTGGCAGACCTAGGTGTCAGCATCATTGAGATGTTAACTTCCCTCACATGATCCCAATGTGCAGCCACAGTTGAGAATATTGGCTTAAGAGATGAGCAAAAGCTGAAGAGAGAACAATGAAACTTTAGGGAAAAAAGATACAAAGGTTATTCTCTACCTCCTGACACCCCCCAAAAATCTGGAGAAAGTGATACAATGTAAAGAAAATGTTTTAATAGTCATGGTGACATCATTAGCATGGAGAGGAGAACAGGAAAGCAATTGTTCACACTAGGACATGAGTAGGTGAGCTCAGCAAGAGCAGATGAGTCATGAGGACAGATATTACTCTTAGGTTACTCTGTGAGAAATCAGTACTGGCTTGTAACAATATGGTTCTTTATGAGCACTGGCTGTGATTTCAACAGATATAAAGTGAAGACCAAGGACTAGCACCACCTTTTCCTTCTTGCTTCTTCATTCTTCCATGATTTGGTTGTAATAAGAGTAGAATATAAAGACTTAAGATGAAAGTATAATTATGGTTTTCCATTTTCACAATCTCATACAATTACTGCATGGATAGAAATAGAGCTTGTTTCATAACAAGCCAGGGTTGTGTTCTTACACATCAACACTTCTTGGGGACATGGTGTTGACTTCCATCATCGTAGTGGTGTCACTTACTTTTGAGGCCCTTACCAATGTGATTGTAGGGTTATACTTGAGATTCAACCACACCAGAGTGTGTTTTAATACACATTGCCTTTGTTACTATTTGTGACATTCTTCCCTGTAACTATTCCACAGTAGTTTTTTCTCAACATAGCCTAACCACTTCTTTGTTTGGAATGCTTCTCATGCTATGGTTAAAACCAGAGGCCAACCAGAAATGGTTCTGGGGGGAAACAAGAGAAGGATGGCACTCCCTGTATCTGGCTCTTCTATTGGGAATGGTTGTCTTCCACTTGTGGCTGTTTGGAGCCCATCTATTATACTGTATGTGTGTCCAGCTCTTATATGTGTATAGATAGTAAAAGAATGACTAAGAATACAAGTGTTCTGTGATGAAGGGAAATATAAGCATTGTATTTTATTTTATGCCTCCATAGAATAACTAAAGCATTGTTTGTTATATTGTAGGAAAACAGACATATGTTTTATAAGGAGAAGGGAGAATTGATAATCAATTTCATTAGAGACGTGCTTATGAAGGAAACATGAAGTGGATTTTTTTTAATGCCACAGAGGACAAACTCCTCTCTTAAAATAAAATGAATTTGATCTAAATAAAAAAGGTTTAGATTGGGAGAATGACAAGGATTCTGCCAAGGGACCAATCTTTGTTTTCCTTTGTATTTTCAAAATAATATTTATGACCAAGTCATGTGGTAAGAATCAGAGGGACAAGGTTTGTGACAGGAATTTCAACACACAATATTGTGTATGAATCACCTTACTGCAGGAAAAGGACATCAAAGGCATCAGAGTGACAGACAACTACAAGTAGAAGTCTACTAAGGCTGAACTAACAGTATGTTGATACATCTTGCATCTTGTGTGTGTGTGTGTGTGTGTGTGTGTGTGTGTGTGTGTGTGTGTTTTCCTGGCTAGTAGAGTAGCTGGGTAAGGAGGTCATAGCTCAGTGCACTTATCCCTCAGTGTGAGGATGGATAAAGATACCAGAATTCATGATTACTGAAATCCTGATACAAAATTGAATATACACATAACTTGCCATATATTTTAAGTTATCTCTAGATTATTTATAATACTTAATACAATAGAAATGTCATGCATATTATTACGCTATTCAGAGAAATAATGACAGAGAAAATCCTGTCTATGATCTGCAAAAGCACAGCCATCTTAGGCCAAGCGACATTTCTAATCCATAAGTGGAGAAATCTATGAATGTAAAACCACAGATATGAAGGATGAACTGTGCCATAACTGAGTACCTTACATAGCTGTGTGCTGTGATGCATTTCTGGGGCTGACAGTCCAACATCAGAGAGTTGGGAGATATGCTTTCTTCTGATGGCTCTGAATACATGAGCTGTTCCAGAGTTTGCCTTCCCCTTAGAAAAAGATATCTCCTATGACTCTTTACCACTTCCTTCTCTTTATATTTATCTTAATCTGTGTCCAGTGTTTCCTCTTTTGTAAGGGTGTGAATCATATGAATTGGGGCTCATTCTAATGACTTCAATCTAAGATGATAACCTGCATAGAGGCTCCATCTACAAACAAGTTCATATTCTGATGTACTGAGAGTTAAGATGTTAATATATTAATTTGATTGAACAAACTGGACTTTATAATACCTACCAAAATGATTTTAAGGTACTTTTATACATACTTTGATTAAAGCTAGGAAGTTGTACAAAGGAAATTAGGACTATGAAATTGACATATAGTTTGAATAAATTTAATATACATAATAAATATACTGAGGATAAGTGGGGGTCAAAGTGATGTGCATACCCACATATGTGTTCCCACGTATTAGCACATGATGATGACAGCAGATTATCCAAGTTGCCAAGAATATGAATGCATTTTCTGCATGTCATTTCAAATTACTAATTTATTTATATAACAATTCATTAATTAACAACTACTGCTGATTTTCAGTTTTAATAACACATATCAACTTTAAGTTCACATATTATATTACTAATCATTAAAAAAATCTACATGGTGGTAACTTCCAGAATAAATAACAAAACCATGCTGAACTAGATATATGCATTTAATTGGAAAATGAATGTGTAACAATTTGAAATGAGTCTAATTAATTTTGGGTGCCATTCTTCATGTTAATGCTCATGGTATTGGGTATTCTGCCACTTTAGGGTGGATTTGAGATGACTATGGTCCTGTAGCATAAATCTATAAGACAGACATTGACTTCATTTAAGTCTTAGTGTTTTGTGTTTACTGTGTAAGGCAGCAGGACACACAGGCTGTAGAAGTATTTTCTGGGTGTGAAAGCTTTCATCTTTACATATACAAATCACTGGATGTGAATGTCTTCAAGATTGAAGTTAGCTGGTTTTAGTGAGTTATTATTAATTTCCAAGTTAAAATAGGAGGCAGAAAATATGGTCGGTCTTTGTTCATGGAGGAGGGAGGAGTTAAGAAACATTCATTTCAGTTGTCAAACATGCCAGATACACCACTGCACAAGTTTCTAGATGGAGTAAAACATCTGTTGAGGAAGCAGAATTGAGTTGTTAAAGCATACTGCTTTGCCTGGTAGTGAAACCAACTGGAAAATTCCCTCACGCATCACTGTGTACCACATTAGGCAGAGATAACATCCTCCTAAGGAAAGGAGAGCAAGTGCTATGGAAATTTGACATAGGGAGAAAACTGTTTCCTAACGTGTCACAGTGTGAACGCTGCTCCACAGAACACCCTTAGAGGAAGTGTGCTGTTGGTAAGTCAGATGGAGAAAGGCTTCAAAGTCTGGAGGAACTTCTCCTCTTGGAAAAGTATAGAGCTCACTAGCAGTTAACCCAGAAGAGTCCCTGATTCTAAAGAAGCCTACCGAACTTTAACCCAGGGCTTATACATTTAATCCCAAACAACCCCCACCCTGAGTAACCATGCTCAAGAACTTGGGTCATTTGGAAAGCAGCTTGGAGATGAAATTCTTTTATGTTGTTCAAGGGCTGCACTCACCATTTGCCCAGTTCTTTAGGGAAGGTGACAGGGAATCTCCAACAATAATGTTAATGCAGATGGAGGACCTTCAGATCTGCACTAGTAGCTAAGTCTTCAGGAAGGCCAGGCTGAAAATAGTCTAGAATTGTTATATCCAGTGATATGATACTACTTCCTCCCCATGTTTGTTTTTAATCAATTTATTTTTTTTTACATCCTGACCACAGTTTTCCCTCCCTTCTCTCCTCCCACTCCCTCCCTCCTCCACCTCCCCTTCTCAACCCCTGCCCCAATCTACTCCTCCTCTGTTTCTGTTCAGAAAGGGACAGACCTCCAAGGGCTATCTACAAAACATAGCATATCAAGTGGCAGTTGCAGTAAGACTAAGTACCTCCCTTGTATTAAGGCTGGGCAAGGCAATCCAGCATGAGGAATAAATTTCCATGAGCCAGCTAAACCATCAGAGACAGCCCCTGCTCCCATTGTTAGGAGTTCCACAATTGGATCAAGCTCCACAACTGTCACATATATGTAGAGGACCTACGTTGGTCACATGCAAGCTCCCTGGTTGTTGGTTCAGACTCTGAGTTCCTATGAGCCAGGTTAGTTATTTCTATGGGTTTTCTTGTAATGTCCTTGACCCCTATGGCTCCTACAATGCTTCCTCCCTCTCTTCACAGGGATTCCCAGAGTTTATCCTAATATTTGACTGTGGGTCCCTGCATCTGTTTCTATCTGTTACTGGCTCTCTGATGACAATTGGGGTAGTCACTAATCTGATCACAGGAGATCAGGCTACTTATCTACTATTGCTTTTGAAGAAAGAAATTGGATAAAATATAAGAAGATGGAAAGATCTCCTGTGTTCATGGACCATTATGATTGACATAGGAAAAATATCCATCTTACCAAAAGCAATCTATAGATTCAATGTAATCCCTATAAAAATTCCAATACAGTTCTTTACAGACCGTGAAATAACAATACTAAACACCATATGGAAAAAAAACATAATTGCTAAAACAATCCTATACAATAAAAGAACATTCCTAATCTCAAACTCTATGATAGAGCTATAGTAATAAAAACATCATGGTATTGGCATAAAAACAGACAGGTGGATCAATGGAATCAAACTGAAGACCCAAGAACACCTGATTTTTGACAAAGAAGCCAAAATTATACAATGGGAAATTGAAAGCATCTTCAACAAACTGTGCTGGCATAACTGGATGCCAGCATGTGGAAGAATGCAAATAGATCCATATCTATCACACTGCACAAAACTCAAGTGCAAGTGGATCAAAGACCTCAAAATAATCCAGTTACACTGAAGCAGATAGAAGAGAAATCAGGAAATAGTCTCCCTATGTTTGTGATAACAGTAGTATCCTTCAATAAAAACTCCCTCTTTTCAAATGTATATATATAGTTTCTTGTCATTTGAAGGTGACAGTAAGATGTATAATGTTCTGGTTTTCTTTTGGTATGTGTATGCGTGTTCCATGGACATGCATGATCACATTGTTGGTGCATGTAGAAGTCCTAAATTTATATAAGTTATCTTTGATTACTTCCACTTTTTTGAGATTATAATTAGATCATTTCTTCCATTCTTTTTTTTTTTTTTTGGTTTTTCAAGACAGGGTTTCTCTGTGTAGCTTTGTGCCTTTTCCTGGAACTCGCTTTGGAGACCAGGCTGGCCTCAGAACTCACAGAGATCCGCCTGCCTCTGCCTCCCGAGTGCTGAGATTAAAGGCGTGCGCCACCACCGCCCGGCTTCTTCCATTCTTTACCTACCTCCAAACTCTCATTTACACTTCCCTGCTCTCTATTAAATTCATTGGTTCATGTTTTCATTAATTGCTGTTACATACATGTATAAATTTATATAAATATATGTTCCTTATATATGTAATATATATATATATGAATATATATTCCATGTATATCACTTTTTTGTTTTATATACTACCACTTGTATATTTCTTTTCAGGGCTATATGGTATTGGATAACGAACTGGTATGCTCTTCTCCAATGAAGACTATTTGTCTAATCTAACCTTTACTCAGTTTTCTGTAGTTGGTAGTGTAGGGTTGAGGCCTCCTGAGCTTCACTCTTACCCAGCCCTCCATACACACCCCCTCATTCACATTAGCATGACCACTGTTGTTGCCTAGGCAGTGGTGAGACTTTATGGATTTAGCTTTTGACATGCTTAGGAGACACAATCCTACAACAAATTCTTTATTCCATAGGTTCTTACAATCTTTCTTCTCCCTCTTCCACAATGTGTGATGTGCCTCAGGTGCAAGAGTGTGTCTTCGATGTTCTCTTTAGGACTGATTTCCACAGCTCTGCCTTTTAATTGGTTATGGTTTTCTGTAACAGTCTCCACTTGTTCCAAAGAGAAATTTGTTTAATGAGGGTGAGGACTACACTCTTCTGTGGGTATAATTAGAATTATTTAGAGTGTAGGAAGGGATTATATTGCGATAGTGAAATGATGGCTGTAGTTTTTCCTCCAGCTAGGACTTCACTAGTCCTGGGGAGTTGGCTAGGTTTCCAGTACCAGACATGATTTCCGTCTTGTTGAATGAGTCTTACAACCAAATATAGTGCTGTTGGTTACCACCAAGGTCTGACTGTCACTACTCTACCCTTAGGGTTATCATGCAATGTTTTTCCTTGTGGTGGTTTATAGGTGCCATAGCTGGGTAGGGACTATGCTATTGGATGTTCTGTATATCAAATGTGTTGCTCTGATTGGTTAATAAATAAAACACTGATTGGCCAGTAGCCAGGCAGGAAGTATAGGCGGGACTAACAGAGAGGAGAATTGAGAGAACAGGAAGGCGGGGGTGGGGGGGGTGGGGGGAGACACTGCCAGACGCCACCATGACAAGCAGCATGTGAAGATGCCAGTAAGCCACGAGCCACGTGGCAAGGTATAGATTTATAGAAATGGATTGATTTAAGATGGAAGAACTAGATAGCTAGAAGCCTGAGCCATTAGGCCAAACAGTTTAAATAATATAAGTGTCTGTGTATTTATTTTATAAGTGGGCTGTTGAACCGCCAGGGCTTGGCGGGACCCGGAGAGAAAACTCTCCAGCTACAGGACTGTTGGTTGCTTACCCCTTTTGAAAGCTTGTGTGGTGCACAGAAAACACAGTCACCTGGGGAGCAAACATTCAGTTCAGTAGCAACTCAGAGGCCTCTGGGCACTGTTTCTGAAGTGTATGGTGTCTTTTGAAGTAGGGACGTACCTTCCATCTTTGGGAGGCAACCAAGAGCAATAGCAATAGGCTGTAATGTTTTAGTAGTCTCTTTTACAGTCCTGACCAACATCTCAAAACAGGGCTTCTCATGCCTGGTTTGAGGGTTTTGAGTTAGATGGTCTTTGGCTCTAGGAGGGATCATTGTCAGCCCAGATGGGAAAATATTATTTAAATAAAGATTATATATTTATATTTATACACAGCCTTGTGTGTATTAGAGATTTTCCTTGTAGGTGAATACTTCATAGTGTGATTCCTTCTGCCATTTTCAGATATCTTTACTGTTACGTCTACCTTCCTCCATTCTTCTTCTGTATTTGTCTCCCTCCCATTTCCCTAGTAAGAGCCCCTGTTTCCCATCGTATCACTTGTACACTGTTATTGCCCACTCTGTTGTTCCTCCATACCCCACCAACCCAACAATGGTCTAGTTTTACTTTCCTGGTTTCTGCAGTTACTCCATCATACATACTCATATCTGACAAAGAATGTGCCTGAACTCATCCACTTCTTACTGAATGAGGCAGGGTTTTTTTGTTTTTTGTTTTTGTTTTTCATCCCAAGCTGCCCAATTCACCTAGTGTAGCTAGTGTACTCTAGGGCTCCCCCACCCCCACCTCCCAAGTGCTAAGGTAACCATTGTGCCTGAAGACTTTAACATAGGCCTGAATTTCCATACTTGTGATGGTTCAGCAATCACAGTACCCACTAATCCACCTCCCCAGTCATTTATTCTGCTTGACAAAGAGCTTCAGTTTTGTCTATGATTAACTTCATGTAAAAATGATTTTCAATACATGTATACAAGGTAATTTGAACATTTCACCCTTCCAATTCCTCCCAGACATTTTCTATCATATCACGCAACCCACCTTGTTTTTTTTTTGTTTATTTTTTTTGTAACCCACTAAATCCAATTAGCACTCTCCATATGGGTTTAGGTAGAGGACTATTGACTGGATTGTGGGAAAACTACTAGGGCACCCAGCACAGAAAAAAAAAAAAGACTCTTCTACCAATGGCCTTCAACTGCTGATATTCTCCTAGACTAGGGGTGGGGCTTCATGAATTCCTTCACAATTCATTCTGGAATGTTGAAATAAGCTAGCTAAAGGGATCAAAATGCAGTGATAACAATAACAATTTTTGTTTAAATAGTCTTAAGCACTGTACAGTAACAGGAAGAAAGAAAAAAAGGAAGCCCTAGTTTAGTAAAGAAAAGGTAGATCTAAAAGGACCAAAACCATGACTCAAGTACATAACATATTTGCATTTATACTATAGGAAAGATTGTCACTGAATACATAGAAGAATTCCATGACAGACACTTATAAGGGAAATGAATTCATGAGGCTTGGTGATGGAGATGGTGAGCGAGGGCTCCCGTAACAAACATAAAATGCATTTTTCATCTAACACCACATTCCTAAGTGTGTGCATGCATAAAACATAGACAAGGACACACAGGACCACATATGTACACACACACACACACACACACACACACACACACGCACGCACACACACACGTGAATACATGCACATACACATGCATGCACACATTCACATACCTGTGCACAAACACAGCATGCACATGTGCACACACGCACACAAACACACACATATATGCACACGCATGTGCTCATGCACACACAAGCACGCATGCACATGCATGCACAGAAATGAACAGACACACACACTCACAGACACATGGATACACAAATATGCCCATATGCACACACATACACGTACACTCATGTACACACATACACAATGTGAAGAGGAAAAAATTTTATGCTAACTCAAGAAGTTGTTCAGTTAACTCAAAGATGAAGCAGAATTTTCAAGTTTTGTTCAATTCTGCCTAATTGAAAACAGCTAGAGAAAGCTAAAACTATACAAATATAATAAGAAATGGAGAACAGTGATTAGCAAGAATGAATTTATCAAGTCAATAAAGGAGGCAGGACACATAGCAAGGAGATACAATGCTTGTCTGGTCTGCATTCAATTCCCAGCATTGAAGAAAATCCACATGATTATGTAATGCTTCAGAGAATCCATTGTATAGTCAGATAAAAACCCCAGCTATACTGTTACAAGGTATCATGAGCAGCTGATATAACATTTGACTTAATTCTACTGTCACATAACAGAAATAACAATAGCACCTGTCTCCTAAGTGTACCAAGGAGACTTGAAGTTCTTAGGCCAATGCCTGACACTTAATTGCTGTTTTCTTTTTTACTAAGCGTGACACAATGAGAATTCCATCTATGAGAGAAGCCACAGGATTTTCAGTGTGCCTCAAAACTAATTATAAACACAACTTCTTGGGCTGTTTAAAGATCCAGAAGTGGTGTTTATTTCAATGTTTTCTGTTCTGAGTGGTACAGGAAGCACCTTGTTTTGACATGTTTGCTTTATTTTTTCTGAAGAAAAATCTAGGAAAACATTTGGATATTGGAATGCCAACATGAGCTTGGTCATTGAGTAGAGAAGTCAATTTTCTATAAAGTGCCATTAGCACTAAGCATATCACTCACACAGAAGGAGAGGCATTTTTGAGCTGATCCACACAGAATCGAAACATCTGAGCTATACATTGCTGCAGTATAACATAGCTTGTGTTTCTATGAGCCCAGATGTTACATGAGTCTATTCAGTAGCAAACAACTAGGAACGAATATGGTGTTCAGTAAGTAGTGTATTAAACTCTAGGGTGGGGACAGCTTGTCTCCACGGAGAGTGTGGACAGGCCAGGTCTTGCTGATTCAGTCTTAATTACAGAATGCTTCTCCTCCTGAAATTGGCCAAAGAATCATTGCATGCATATCACCAGCATACTATTGAGCATCCATTCATTTATAAATATATATTACTTGCATATTATGTTCCATGCATGCTTATTTACTCCAGGGTTATAACCCAGACAGTACTGGACTCACAGCATGTATAATCTCATAGGGAAAATCAGACAGTGCACAAGTCAATGACAAAAACAGCCCCTAATAAGCGTGAGCTTCCTAAAGAAAGTGAAGCACAGTAATGAGACATTGAGTAGGCTGTCAAGACTTTTTTTGTGGAATGAAAGACAGGAAACAGCTCTTCTACAAATGTCACTTGGCAATCACTCCAGGCAAACACAGATGCCCTCTTCCTAAGGTTAGGAGTAGCAGATTTTCTTCCTTGCCAGCAATTTAATAAAAGACCAAAAGGTGCACTCCCCCCCCACAGACATCCCCCCCCACTCAAGTTTCTTGAAACAATTCTCAATTGAGGTCTTCAATCTCAATGGAGAAAAGTTTCGGTGCATGCTATAATCCAGATCGTGTCCTAAAGTCTCTACGTGTTTGTTCACATTCAATACACACAGCCCTAGAATCCAGAAGCTATTCCATCCCCTTGTTCCAAATGAGAGTGCTAAGGCATGGGGAGACTTTTCAGAACTTACTAAAGGTCGCACATCTGCTAGGTGACAAACTCAAAATGAAAATGAGTCAGTTGGCTTCAGAGTCTGAGCTCTTTTCACTCGATGCCATGGGAGCTGAACGAGCCATAATAATGACAGTACAATCCATGTACTCTTCCCCCTCCCTCTGCTCCTTGTGCACAGATTTACCTATCAAGTCTCAAAGTGTACAAGGCTGAGCTTTCTTCACAGAGAACTGAGAGCACATCATGAAGAGACACATGCGTTGCCCCAAAAGGGAGGTGTTCTTTCTTCCTGCTGAAGTTTGATGTAGTTCCTTTAAACAAGGAACCAGACCCACTATTTACCAATACTTAGCATCCCTGAACTTTAGAAAACAATAGTGGTTTGCCACGGGAATGTACTACCTTTCTGTTTGTAATTATGATGTTAATTGTTGTCTTCATTTACTAAATTATAAACTGCTGGAGCTGTCTTAATGTTTTGCTACCGGCATTTACTGAAGTTCCAGATTCAGAAGATAAGTCATTACATAATTGTGGAATGAATGAATGATGTGCTCAAAGACATGTAAAGGTGAATTTTTTTAAATTAACTTTAGCTTTAATATAATCATTTTTTCCCAGATATTATTTTTCCAGAGTCCAATGTAAAATAAGCAATAAAATGGCACCATTCTTAACTAGACCTTGAATGTTACATAAAATTAAGAGATTCAAAATAATTGTTGCTTTGAACTCTCAAAGTTGAGAAACCTGTATTTAGAGTGTCCTCTAAAGTAATTATCTTTGTGTAAAGATGTATTTGATCCCATCTACTCTTTCACAAGTTATTCCCGTGTTTGGTGCTCTGTTTTGACTCCAAGCTACCTTCTGGGCCCCCATCTGTCAATAGCAAAGTGTTACAATTATGACTTCCCCTCAGTCAAATCTGCTAGTTTTCTCATGCTCAGTTGCTATAGCACTTCAGCCTCCCTCTGAAGAGCCTTGTTTTTAATACTGCACATTTTTATCTACTATTCATTTACTTACACCCTTTCACAGATTTTTGTCGACATGCTACAGACTTTGACACTTGACAGTTTTCTGAAGCTTTTGCTAAGTAAATTGAAAATTGGGATAGTACAACAGGAATCCAGGCTGTGTCTGTGTATACTGTATGCTGCGCTTCCCCTTCGTGTTATCTAAGTCCTGCTGTGAGCCACTGCTTCGTGAAGACTCAGCCCCAGTGGGTATGTCTTACCCTACTCCTTGGATTGCTGTACTGTTAGTGGTGGAACTTTCAGTAGGAAACATGGCTGAAGATAAAATTTAAAATGTGCTATTATTAATACATCTGCATATCACATGTCGGGTTAGGTGTTCTGTAACCAAAACATGTTAGGTTATATAATTCCACACTATAAAAACAAAGAACACAATTTAAAATTGGAAAAGCCTTTGGATAGACTTTATTATTACTAGTGAAAACATGCACAAGGGCATTAAGTACATAGCAGAATTCTCAGTAGCTTTCACCACACTATTAGGAAAAGGTCAATAAAAATCATGACACACAACTTCATATAGACTAGTATGTCTACTAAAAAGACAGATAATACAAATGTTGCCAAGAATGGGGAGAAATCAGAACCCTGTACACTGCTGATTCTTAAAATATTAAACATAGAATGCTACATATCCATCACAACCATCCCCAGACAGGCAATCAGGCCAAGTGGAAACCCATCTACATAAAATACTTGCTTTCTACTGGTATTTGTTCCAGCTGAGATGTGGAAACAATTAAACTACCCACCACCTGAAGAACAAACAAGTCAACTGTGGTATATCTGCATGATGGAATGCTACCCTTCCATAACAATGACTGAATTGTGTAAACACAACAGGGGTGAGCCGTACAAACACTGCAGTTGCAGGGAATCAGGTACAAACTTCACAAATGATAGGAGTCCATTTTATCAAATGTCCAGGACAGGCAAATCCACAGAGACAGATAGCACTTCAGAATTTTCAGAGACTCAGAGAAGAAATGGCTGGGAATAAATACAGCATTGTTTTTAGAGACAATCAGTGTACTCACAAATTGTATTGCAGTTTTGGTTGAAGAAACCTTTGAGCATACAAATATTACTAAATTGTACAATTTGCATAGGTGTGCTTCCTGGTATAAAGTCAAGAACTCATTAAATTTGGTTTTTATTGTTATATTTTTAAGATTTATTTTTATTACTTTAAGTATGTGTGTGTGTGTGTGTGTGTGTGTGTGTGTGTGTGTGTGTGTATACAGGTGCCCCTGAAGGCAAGAGAAGCCATCAGATCCCTCAGAACTAGAATTACAGGCACTTGTGAGTCATTTGAAATGGATCTTGGAAACCAAATGCAGGTCCTCTGGATGAGCAGCAAGTGCTCTGAACTGCTGAGCCATTTCTCCACCCTCAGATCTGATTTATTAGAGTAACAATAATATATATATACACATATAAAGATATATATATATCTTTAAAATAACTACAAAAACATGGCTAAATATCTGCTACTGATTCATTTATGCTAAAAATTCATTATACACTGTTGAAAAGACAAAATAATTTCCCACCTATCATCAATGGGGAAAAATCCAAAACCATTTTATGTATTGGTTTTTGATTTTAAAAATAACACAAAGAGAATAAATTAAAATAAGAAATGTGTTTTCCTCCTCAGGACCTTTGCTTTTTGGTTTGTATACTGAGCCAGAATTTGTGCATTTCTGGCTGTACACATTGCATGGCTGTGATTCCAGACCTGGGGTTCTCTGCTGGTAAGCACAGATGATTTCCATATTATTTTTTAAGTCCTTATGCCCGTAGAATCGCCTAGCAGAATGTTCCCTCTAAAATAATAAGGTCTCAAGAGATAACAAAGAGCATGCACCTTGTTTATAGTGTGTTGTGGACTAACAAATGAGGGCCTGGACTTATGGGTGCACAGTTCTTTCTCCATGTGTGAGTATTTGTATCCCCAAAAGATTTAAGACCTCATTTCAAATCTTTAAATTGCACAGGAAGATGGTACTATATACAGAGACATTAATTCTTTTCATAATGAAGAAATGAAACTACCATATTTAATTTTGGAATCCTATTTTAGTGAGAGAAACCTGGTTTGTATTGACTCAGTAGATTTGTGTCATACCTAATTTATTGTGGTAGAGTTTTGTGGAAGCAAACACATATAAATGTACAAGTTTCATGTATAATTGGGAAGCATAGATAAAAATAATTTGACATTGAAATTTATACTTAAGAAATGGTGCACTTCACTGCAATCAATTTTTCATTATGCTGTTGAGATCAATAGCTACAAATAAGATATAAAAACTCTATTATTGATGGGGCATATGTCAGTATAAAATGTGCTGTTTTCTATAGCGTTTCAGAGGTAGAAAATTGTATTATACACTTTCCAGTGATATTCATATTGCCCTGCAGAGAATGCCTATTAAAATCAATGTACAGTATGTCAACACTGGGACATTTTGTAATACTGAGAAAGGGTAGAACACACACACAAGGATACCACTGTGGATAAAATATTACCTTAAGTTCATTTTTCTGGGGTCAGTTGAAATAATGAAGACACATGGATTTTTATTTTTCTTCTCTCTCTCTCTGTTTTTGCTTCTTTTTATATTTGAAAAGGAGTCTAGCTTGGTCATTACTAAATGTGATTGTCTCAGAGAGCTGTTTGGCCTTGTGGCATTTATCAAATTGAATGTATCCCTCCCCCATTCTCCCAAAGTGTTTCACATTGATGGGGGTGCGACAAGGAAGCCCCAGAGCACATGTTTCAGAAGAGAAGAGGAAATATGAACATAGGTAGCAAAATCTGGTGTCCACAGAAATATGCTATCCGTACCACTGATGATGAGACTTCATGTTCACAAAGCACACCTGTGTCTGATCCCATTCTGTTAGGGAATAAATGCACCCTGAGCGAAAGGGGCCAGAAGGAATATGTTGGTATGAGAAGGTCCGGAGTATAATGGACCTATCTGAGAACATTTTATCCCCTTTGCAAATCTTGATGTTTACGCTTAAATTTATATGTAACTTTTTTTTTTCTGATGAATAAAACATTTAGTCCTAAAATTTGCATACCCTTTCAAAGAGCTATCCCTTTACCTAAATTACATCACCCCACCACTTCTGTTTCAAGGGTATACAATTTGGCCATAATATAGAGATATTCTAATCTGTAATAAATTATGTCTTTGTGATAAATTTGAAAGAATACACATTCTCCATTTATTTTGTTGCAATAAGACTCATATAAAGTAAGTAATTTGACGATGAGAGCTGTTTCAGAAAAGCATATATATATATATGATATTTATTCATTTTCTGGAAAAGTCTTAAATGCATGTTTTTTTGTTTTGTTTTTGTGTTAGTGTTTGTTTATTTGTTTGAGACAAGGTGTCTCTGTGTAACATGCCTGGTTGTCATGGAACATGCTCTGTAAACAAGGCTGGCCTCGAACTCACAGAACTCAGCCTGCCTCTGCCTCTCAAGTGAGTGCTAGGATTAAAGGTGTGTGCCACCACACTCAGATAAAATGCATGTTTTAATTTAGATAACAATTGGTTTCCAAGTGAGGTGATTATGAGGCATTGTGTTGGAGAGAAATAAGAGATAATATCCTGTGTGTTTGTGTGCGTGTGTGTGTGTGTGTGTGTGTGTGTGTGTGTGTGCATGTGTGCACATGTGCACATATGCACATGCTGGCAGCAGACACCACTGATAAAAGGCTCTCATTGTACACATATCAATTAAGTCACACTTTAAAACCCTGGGAATCTTAGTTTTTCATTTTCTTTCTTATATATAATTCTAATTTATTTATTTTATGTGTGTGTTTACCTCTGCATGTATGCCTATGCATCACATATGTACCTGATGATCACGGGGTTCAAAAACTGACATCAAATCTCATAATTACTGGAGTTATGAATAGTTGTGAGCCACCATGTGAGTCCTGGGAGTCAAACCTGCATCCTCAGCAAGAGCCACAATTGCTCTTGACTATTGAGCCATCTCTCCCGCCCCTCTTGGTAACTTGCTTTTCACTTCAAACAGAAATTGTTTTAGGTGGGTGGGGTTGCCATTATTGTTATTTATTTTTATTGTCTTGTGGTTGTTCAGGCTGAAGTTCAGTTTCAAACTGTTAGTGAGCCTCTTCTGAGTTCTCTGTCCTTGACTTGTTAATGGCTGCCTTCCTGCTAAGTCCTAATGCAACTTCTATGCTCCTACATCTCTGCTCTGTCTTCTCTTCTTATAAGGACACTAGTGCCATTGGATCAGGACAACTTCATTTAACCTTATTTACCATTTCAGAGGCCCTTTGTCTAGATATTTGTTTTCTAAGTGAATAGAGTTCTGGAGCTGTGATCACAGTTTTTGGACATAAAATACTCTTATCTTTACCTTGTTTAGGTTATTTGCACACCAAAGATTTCTGCCAGCATTAAACTTTTTCCCTTCCTAAAATTTGTGTTTTGTAGATGATAGTCAGGGTTGTAATGTATGAATTTTGGAGGAGAGACACAATTCAGTCTATGACAGGAGCTAAGATATGTGCATCAGTGCACTCGATATATGTAGTGCAGTATCTGCTACTGAGATAGGCTCAGGGAAAGGTGATTCTTTAAAAATGTTTGGATCTGAACATCAGGTATCTTGTTCTTAACATGAAGTGATGATAGCTCCCATAATTTTCAATTAAAAAAAAAAATGACCCAAAAAAGAAGTACAGAAAAGAGGATTGGGAGTTCAAGGACATCCTCAGCTACACAGTGAGATCAAAGCCAGTTTGGACTGCATGAGACCCCCATGTCAAGGCAACAGCAATAAAAACGAACAAGAACTGTTGTGATAACCATCAAAATAGACTTCAATAGGACAACTGAATACAGCCGGAAAAGCAAGTGAGTTTTCAGTAGTTGAGTTGGAGCAGTGTGGGAGGCTGTGTCTTGGCAGAGGCAGGCTTGGGGCCTCATAGAGATGATGATGACTGGGGTAGCTTGTGGGGAACTTAGAGAACCCAAAATGAAGAGGCAAGAACCTTGTCCAGAACAAAGGGCAGATAAGAGTCTCGGAAGTCAATATATCTTGTTCTCTTTTGATTTCATTCAATGACAAAGTAAATTTGTAGATCCTAGGCACAAGGTTTATACACTTAAACCTATCCTGGTACATGATTTGTCTCATCAAGGAAACAAAAATTGTTTGCAAAGTAAGCTTGCAAGAGACAGGAGAGAGGATGATGGGTTCATGGTCTGGCTAATGTTTCCAGAGTCAACTGAAGCAGAATGCTCATCCAGGAACTTCAGACCTCATTACTGTCTGTTTATGAAGCATTTTGATTCTTTTTCCTTCAAAACACATCATTCCTGAAAGGGTAGGAAAGGACCGAGAATACTCAGCACTTCAGTCTTTTGTCAGTCACTTAACTCCAACAATGAACCTGTGCAACTGGTTCCATGAAACCATCAATCAAGGTCACCACACTAGTTATGAGAAATCCACACAGGTTGTCAGCTGCAGTTCTTCACAAAAGCACGGACTGGATTGGCTAAAGTTCTAGGGACCTGACAAGAATGGCTCCATATGAACTGGTTAATCATGAAAGGCTAGGCTAATTAGGAGCCCTATGGGCTCTGGGAAACTGGGTTAATGGAGGGCAGAATGCTCAGGAATGCTAAGAAGTGGTGAGGACAGATAGAAATAACAGATGAAGAGCATGGAATGCTGCCCAGTTACAGCTGGCCACTCTGCTGTATTCTGCTGATCCTATTGCACTACCCACTCATTTCACAGGCCTCTATTGAGTCATCACAAGTCAATACATCATGTAGTTCTCAAGTATTACATCACTCTACTGTACTCACTGTCATTGGCTTTATTGAGACTCACCACTTTACAGTTATGATTTCCATGAGCTGAAAGGAAGATTCTATCAGTTATATCAGGTCAAGCTCTATGGCTCATTACAGTAAGTTATGCTAAGATATAAAGAAGAAAAATTTAATATAAGCTGCTGGACTTTGAGATGTTATTAAGGCAATGAACAAATAGGCAAGTACTTATTAGCAGGTCCTCTGAGCTCAGGTGAAGTGTCCGATGACTCCACAAACAATTGATTGAACCCTGGGTATCTCCTGTAGACGCAGTGGTTTTTACCAGCTATATAGATTTACTCTTACTTAGAACAAGGTTGCCTACTTTCTGAGATGTTGAATGTTTCATTTACTCTACATATTATGGGGGAGATTCTTAGTCCAGTGATACTATTTCTTATTGGAAATCTTGAATAGATATCCCATAAAATATTGTAATTGTGGCCATTGTAAATAGAAAGTTTAAAATGTCACATTTCAAAACTCATGCTTCAGTAGACTAGAATACACAGTTTCTCTCCCAGTGAGTCTCACTTTAACTATGCGTGGCTTTATGGTATTTGTAAGTTATTTATAAACTGTCAGAAACAAAGTGACTGAAGATAGTATTAATTACTTTTGTGAATGAATATTCAAGTTAAAAATCTAGAAAAATTGAACCTGACATGAAAACAAAGACAGGAAGTGTACAGTGCACAGAACTTCATATATTGTCAGTGGAGAAAATATTCATCGCAAACATATTGTGAGAGTTTTACAGGAATTCATTCCAGAGTGTGCTAAGTATTATATAGAACAAAAATGGCAACAGCAACAGCTGTTGTGACCTTTGAGCCTGTCTAACCTTCACTTGGAAAATGCCTTATATGGACTAGATAACAAGAAAAGTAATGCAGTTGTGTGGCTACTTTAGGCTCTGAGGTTAACACATGCTCTCGGATCAGTGTATCAAGGTAGCATTCTTAGAGAAAAGAAAATAGAGATGATCTCATATTAACACAGAACACGATAGCTAAAGTTTAAAAAGGATCAAATCAGTAAAAGCATGGAAGTCAAGTTGGGTAACAAAAATAAATCATTTTATAAATGCTAACAAGCTGAGTGGTGATGAAGCACAGAGATGGTAAGACAGAGAAGCAATGCCCACTGGGTAGGTGTTTTCAGGGATCATGTGATGCTACTCCAGTATTTGTCAATAAAATCCAAATGTTCCAGTCCAATAGCTGCTCAAAGGCAGCAATATAACCAGTAGAAAGGGGGTAGGTTGTGATATCCAACAATCCTGACTACATGTTGATTTTGCCTGCAATCCTTTCTGTGCTGTGCTTCCTTCAGTTACTTTGGGTGGAAATTATGTAACAATCCATATCTCTATTTTCTTACCTATGAAGTGGAACAATGAGACTGTGCTCATGAGATTGTGCTGACCAATGTTTATCGCATGCTTAAGACATTTTTCTCATGTAACTAGAAATGTTTATATCAATGTTCATCATGGCACTGATATGACATGTTAAAATGTACATATTTATATGGATAATAAGAAAAGTAGTAACACCTGGAATATTTTTTTCAGAGATATGCTTAGCTTGGTTTAATTAAAAGGAATTCAAACAATAAAATAAGAGTAAATACTTCCATTTTAAAAGTCATATTGAAAATTTTCTGTTAACCTCTTTTAAAATTACTTCTTAAAGTACTAGAGGGAAGAGAGGGGGATCTGTGGTTGGTATATAAAATGAATGAACAACTCCTTAATAATAAATAAGTACTGGGGCATTTTCACATGTACTCTGCTATGCACAAAGTGGTAGAGGCAACTATCCCATCTTATTCTTTCAATGTATGCAGTGTAAAATATTTTCATCAACAATATGACCTCTTTCAGAGTACTGGGATAAAATCCACCTTAGTACACTAGATAACGACATAATTGTGTTTCTGTGAGCAAATATGGGACAGGAGTTAACATACAGGGGGGAAGGTTTAATTTCAACTGACTCTTAAAGCTTCTAGCCCATCATATTGAGGGAGACAGGACAGAATGCCTGGTCGGGGGAGAAGGTAGTCAAGACACATACCTTCATAGATTAAGAAGTAAGAACCGCACCACAACGGGAGGGCATATCAGCCTCCAGTGTTTATCTCTAGTGCCTTATCCACACTGAAGCCTCGGGGCCAATGTTTCCACAACCTCTCAAGACACTGCTGCAGGCTGAGAATCTGGTCTGGGGTGGGAGCATTCCACCATCAAATTGTGACATTATACTCCAACTCCGAAAGCTCATGGTCATCTCATGAGGCCAAAGTTGAAGGTAGTCCAACTTCAAGACTTCTAAAGTCTCATCAGTTAACAGCAGTGCTCAAAAAGCTGAAGCCTCTTCTAAGATTCAATGCAAACTCTTAGCGGAATGCTCTCATAAAATAAAAAGGCTGGTTCCATCCTCCCAAAATACAATGGTACAAAGTAAAGATCCAATAAAGTGGAAGGGATTATAAGATAGCTAGAAAGACTGGACCAAAGTACAAACTAACAAACAAACAAATATTTAATCCTGCATGTGTAGCACGCAATAGCATTATTCGGTGTTCAGTGTATTTCAGCAGCCCTTCCCACCTAGCTCTGCCATTTATAGTGCACCTGGCCTTTCTCTTGGTCCAGTTTCACTAGGTGCCTGTAGCTTCCTGTATATGTACAATTTTGCTGCCATGTTTATCACCTTGGGGCCTCCATCCCAACTCCATTAACATAGGCTTCATTGTAGCATATTCATTCACAGCTTGTTCAGTAACACCATGCAGTGAAAGCCAAAGTTGTTGCACATTGCCTATCCACATAGACTTCATTATTTATTTATTTATTTGTTTGTTTGTTTGTCTGTTTTTATGCAAGTCTTCACAACCCCACCACTTTTATAGTCTACATATGTGCAAAACCAACGGTTGCTAGCTCAAAATATAACCAGGATGCCCTGGGACCAGAGCTGCAGTGACCTCTAAGTGTCCTAGAAGCTGTATGTGTGGGGGAATACTTCTCTATGTCTGGTTTTCCGTGGGGACACCAGATGGTGTTCTCGTTTCAAATGAACATGTGTCACTTGTGTTTGTATTTTCATACCCTGGAATATTTGATGGAAAACATCCCAGGTCCCTTTCCTTCTGTTCTAGTACAATTTCCAAAGTTTTCTGTTTGGTGACACTAGCCTCTTCCTATGCACCCACCTTGTTTCTACTTTTAATTGCATTCATGCTTGTCTCCTCAGCATCCTGCAGATTTTCACATCTTTTGGTTCTGCTGTTTTCTCTGAATTCTCACTATGAATATGGCCAGCCTGTGAATAACAGCAGGGTCCAGCCCATATTCTCTGCTGTCTTGAAATTTCTTCTGGCAGATCAGTTAGTTCATTGTTTTTAATTCAGCCACAACCAGATTGTTCAAGGCAGGGGCCAAAAGCTGCAAGATTGGTTGCCAAAAGTTAACACAAATGACCTCTAATGCATTTCTTCAGAGCACCTTGGTTTTCATCTCATTTCTCACTAACACACTCTTTAGCACCCAGATGTCTATCAGAACTCGATCTTCTGAAATCCCTCATACAGTCACTAAGCTCTATGTATAGTATTCTGGGCTCCTCTAGTGACATTCTTCAAACTTTTATCCATTCTTTCCCTGGAACCATGCCAAAGATTTTTGAATCAGGGGTTAATTTTATCATAGCCACAAACCTGCTACAATTTCCTTTAACTGGTTACTTTATTCCTTCCTGTTTCAAAATAACAAGACAAATTAAAGGAAGGACAATGTATTTTTCACTTACCATCCTAAGGAGTACAGTCCATCCTGTCAAGGAAGGAATGGGAGATTTCATTGTTGTGTGGGGTATGCAGTCAGAACTACTTACGTGTTGGCGAATCTGGGATCAGGTTAAGCAAGCCTGGACAAGAGATGGGTCATGGGAGCTTGGGTAACATTGGGTCCCAAGGACCCAGATGGGAGATATATATATATATATATATATATATATATATATATATATATATATATATATATATATATATATAAAGCTAAGCACAATACTTCCCAACTGGGCCTGCTTCTGGTTGTAGTGTAGGTCTCTCTGCTTCCTGATCCACCAAGATGTGAGCAGTTTCTCTTGCTCCCACCACCCCTGGTTGCCACCATGTTTGCTTACAGTAGACAATGAGATCTAATACTGAGATCTAAAGACCTGTTTCTAGTGGTCTCAGTCCTCTAGAGGTCCCTGTTCCAAATGGTTCCACAGCCTCCTAAGACTGCTCCACCAATTGTGAACCAAATATTTAAACCTAGGAGCCTGGGGAGGACTCTTCACATTTAAGCCGCAATATCTGGTATCCCAGCATGGAAATGACTTGGAAAAGCGAAAAACTTTTCATACATTCTTTGGAATAGTGAAGTAAAACTGCTTGTTAAGTTCTAATGATTAAATGGTCCGTTTCTGTCAATTTAACATGATGCTTTTTCAAGTACAAAAGG
Organism: Peromyscus nudipes; assembly: GCA_902168325.1. Lineage (NCBI taxonomy): Eukaryota > Metazoa > Chordata > Mammalia > Rodentia > Cricetidae > Peromyscus > Peromyscus nudipes. Next base: position 13,882 of record CABHPH010158282.1, on the reverse strand, counting down.
ATGTATATATATATATATACACATATATACATGTCCATATATGTATATATACATATATATATTCAAGAGAACTGTAACATATGGAATTAATGAAATGATTATGTCATTATTTGTCTTTTTCTTTTGAGAACATGCTGCTCCCAATTAAGGAATCAAGTAAAAGGCAATTTTTTCCTCGGTTGTTTCTCTTTAAACAATGGTTTCCTAATTTGCTCTGGGCTGGATTGTCAGCCACAAAAACATAAACATTTATAGACAAAAAAAATAAGAGAAATGCCTCTATACTTGCTTAGTCTCCTCCAGAAATGTGTGAAGGCATCAGCTTCTTCAAATGTACATTAATATTCTGGAGTAGATGCTTCTGGGTCGAACATGTCCTGTGCTATTACACCAGAAACAGATTGGAAATAACTGGCTAAAGTATCAGTGGTGTGGGTAGCTGAGATTTTATAGCAGTATGACAGACTGTAAGTTTACCTGAATCATATGCTTAATATATTTGATTTGGTTTTAATTGGAATAATTTTATTAGATAAATTTATTACTAGGACTCTATGGAATGCCTATTATGTCTAGACACTCAGGAATAGAAAAATTTAATATGCAGCCCTAATCTCCAAGAAAAAAAAAGTCTTTGGTGGTGAATATAGACTCCTAAAGAGGTAGGACACTGCAAAAAAAAAGGCAATGAAATCCACAGGTGATATAGTAGAGCATTTATGACACTCTTTGAGTACCTACTACATGCAGGCTCTGCTTTAAGCATATGTATTAGCATATATGTATGATCTTCCAGGTAACTGATGTTACTTCTACTGTATAGACGGAAATTGTGAAGGACGACGATAAGAAGCCTGCCCAAAGTCATGCAGCCTATCTATGTGAGAATGTACATCTCAGCACCATGTCAGAAAAAGCCAGATGATGACTGTTAGAACTAAGGAACATATTTAAGTAGAAAGCACAAAAATTACAAAGAATCAGAGTATTCTAGACAGGGAAAGCACTTTGGAAAACCTTTGCCAGTGGCATCTGGCTGCTCCTGTGGCCAGAGGTCAGATCTTCAGTGTGGCTAGAGAGTAAACTTGCAAGGTGAGCATGCAGAATATGGCAGAGAAAGACCAATGGGGAGAATATATACTTGACTGCCATGTGGCCTCTCTTCTCAAGATAATGGCTTCACAAATTTTGTTTCCTAGTTGTTGTTTAACTCAAGGTCTTCATCATCTACCATCATAGGTAGCTCTGTTACATGCATTTTAACCAGTTATTTTATCCTGATTTGATGTATTTCTGGACATATTAACATTTATTGTAAACATTTCAGAGAAAGGCAGAGTTTTCAGACTTTCCCATTGTTTATGAATCATTGAATCTTTCTGTTATATCCTGTTCCTTGAGTTCACTGCCCTTCAAAATTTATCATGGGGTAGAGGCTGCAGGCAATGTGCACCTGCTCAATACATCAAGCAAAGAAGAGATGATCAGATGGACATGTGTGTTTAACCTGCGCAATTGGTAGGACATTTGGATTTGTAGAAGACAGAATAGAATCAAGTGTGTGATGAGAGCTCTGTTCACATTAAGCAAACTTGGTTTGTGCACGTCTTCACTCTTTCATAACACTTTTTATCCCTGAATCTCACTTCTTCTGTCTCCTCCAATATAAGATAATAACTTTATTATCTTTCTTACTTGTGACTAACTCATGAATGATCTCCAGTACAGTGTGTGGACTATGGTGAATCAAAGAGCATATTCATGTAAATTGATAGGTGGCTATTGGTGACTTTATTGCCATAATGACTACGCTATAAAAACAACTCACAGGAAAACGCAATGTTTAGGGGGGAAGACATGGGATTGGAGAGGCTCAGTGTATGGCATGGAACCCCATGGATGGTCACATTGTGGTGGCAGAGATAAAGCAGAAAGTGCAAACCATAAGCTTAACCAGGCTGAAACTGTCACAAACCCAAGTGACCCACCTCTGCCAGCCATGCCTTCGACCTACCACAAAGCTTCCATAACCTTTGCAAGCAATGTCGATATCTAGGGACCAAGCATTTAAATAAAGCCCTGTGGGGGAAATTTCACACTCAAGAAGTTCATGGTTGTTTTTAATAGAGTTTTTAAAGAACAAAGAGCTTCAGTATGCGGAAGAATAAATGACAACAGTAGAAGGAAGATGCATTGGTTACTTTCCATCCCTGTGACCAAATACCTGACACACTTAACTATAAGACAGGAAAGACTTGTTTTGTTAACAGTTCTAGATATTTCAATCCATCCTAAAAAGAAAGGCATGGAATAGAGGCTTATTCCACAGTACGGGTGGTGGGGGGTGAGTGAGGCAGTAGCTCTTCACAACACCTTACATCAGCAAGGAGAGATGGCAAACATTACCAAGAGACTGAACTTTAATTTTCAGCGTCCTGACCTTAGTAACTCACTTTTTTCTCAATAGTCTCTTGCTGTGGGATGTTCTGTATGGCAAATGTGTTGCTAATAAAACACTGATTGGCCAGTGGCTAGGCAGGAAGTATAGGCAGGACTAACAGAGAATAAAAAGAACAGGAAGGTGGAGGGAGTGACTGCCAGCCACCGCCAGGACAAGCAGCATGTAAAGATGCCGGTAAGCCACGAGCTATGTGGCAAGGTATAGATTTATAGAAATGGATTAATTTAAGATATAAGGACAGTTAGCAAGAAGCCTGCCACGGCCATACAGTTTATAAGCAATATAAGTCTCTGTGTTTACTTGGTTGGGTCTGAGCGACTGTGGCTGCAGGTGAAAGAGATTTATCCTGACCGTGGGCCAGGCAGGAAAACTCTAGCTACAGTCTCTACCTCCCACAGTCTCCCTAAAACTATACTGCCAATAGCACAATATGTTTTTAAAACATAAGTTTCTGAGGACAATTCAAAACAAAACTGTAACATTTTGTCCCTGTCTACCAAGGTCTTATGTTCAGCTCTCAGTGGAAATCATGAAGTCAGTCCAACCTCAGAAATCTTCTCAAAGTCTTAAGAGTTACAACACAGTTCCAGGACTCAAAGAAAAAAAATTGTAGCTATGAGCTGTTACAAAGAAAAATCAAAACTGCATAATGTTGTCCATATACATTAGTAGAGTAAACAAGTAGACATCTCTCTGTATAAGTGAGAGAAATACAAAGGTGACATGGAAATATGAAACTGATGTAAGAAAATAAACCCAACAAGGAAAGCCTTGTAGCCTACATTTCCATGCCCAACTCCCATGGCACACGGTGTCAAATGGTGAGCTCTAGTAATAGGCCAGTCCCCACACCTAGTCCATAAGACCTTCCTCTTTAGCAGGCTCTACTGTTGCTTTTAGCTTTCCTTCACTTCTTCAATGTCCTGGGGCTCTCTATTACGACTTACAATTCACATTCAGAGCTTTGTACATTGCCTCAGAGCGAATCCAACCCCACCACAGGTTGCTGGCCTTCAGGCTTTCCCTAAAAATCTCAGTGCATGGTTCCATGGTACTGTCCTTCTTGCATTCTGCCTATCTGCAAAACTGTCAACATGTAGTCAATACCAGGTTCTGTTACCAGCTTAAAAAGTTTCAGGACTCCTGTGGACCATGCTTGCAAAAAGTTCTGAGTGTCTGGGTTACCTAACATGGACAAACACGTCCCTATATGGCCCTGTGTGGACAGAGTATCCCCAAGGCTGCTTCTTGCAAAGAAAAGTCTTACAAACATGTTTTCAGCTGCATACCTTGGAGTCTTCAATCGCTGGGTTTTACTGCTTTCTGAAATGTCTTCAGTGTGCACTTTCCTTTTACCCCTTTGCAAAGTGTGTGGCTTCTTTATAACGGCATTGATCTCTTTAGCAATAATGGCCACGTGTCCCAAAGTTGTTTGGGCTATAACTTCAAGTAGACTTCTCTTCTAGCCAAATGGCATGCTTTTCTAGCACTTCCCTTCTGCTTTACTATCAGAGTTCTCACCGTAAACCTGGCTAAAAGCCATGACCAGAGGTCATATCATAATGTGAATGCTATACTATCTAGAAATCTTCTCTATTACATTAGTTAGTCCACTACATTTGAATTTGGAATTTTCTACTCAAAATTTTAGGACAAAGGCACATTGGAGAAAAAATTTTCCAAGATCCAATGCAAAAGCCACTGGTCCAGTTTGTAATGGAGAATTTGTTCCTATCTGAAGCCCCATGAGCACAGACTTTATCGTCTGCATTCCTATTAGCATTTGTTCTTCTGCATTTCCAGCAGAATGCCCCGTCATGCTCTGCTTTTAGGAGCTTCTCTAGCTCACAACTTAGAACTCTTTAACATTCCTCCCACAAATTATTTTCAAAGGTCTATGAACCACATAGCCAGGTTAAATTACAATAAAAAAATCCATTTCTTTTTCTTTTCCAATTTTTATATTATTAATTGGCATGACCAAGGTAATTATAGAAACAACTTAAGAGATGGAAAACTGGGGGCTCAGGGTTTCAGAGTATTTCATCTTCTCATAGCAAGGAAGGCATGCCAGCCTGCTTCAGTCTTTGGCAGTAGGAATTCGTGAGGACTGCTCACATCACAGCAGACCTGGGGGCAGTAAAAAAAAAAAAAAAAAAAAAGACTTGAAGCTCCAACCTTGAAAGGCCACTTCTAGTGACTTACTTCTGGCAGACAGACCTCCCCTCTAAAAAGCCTGACCACCATCCCAAACCAGCACCAGGAGCAGAAGCTTAAGCATTCAGAGCCTGAGTCTGTGGGATGGACACATTTCAAATTCAAACCATAGCAATGCTGAAATCACTGACACCTTGGAAAGGTAGACAGCTGTTTGTTCATACTATGGAGGGGACTGGCCTCAGTTTGGATAGGACTCACAATAGCTCTAGGTGCTCATAGCATGTGAAAAAATAGACTTGTCATCAGTCTAGTGTCAGTGACTGAGCTTTACGGCAACATCTTACTTTCTGTAGGAGAGAGCATATATACATATACTCTCATATATCATATATATACATATATATATCATATATATACATACATATATATATACTTAATAGGATTTTCTGGGAAGAGTAATTTTACTTAAGTGGTACTCATCCTGCACACATAAATAGAACACATGAAGAACACACACACACACACACACACACACACACACACACACACACGCAGCTCTCATATTTAAAGGCCGAACAAGCTGCTTTCCTTCATTTTATTGCAATTGTTTCTTTCTTGCCTAACGTTTGTTTTCCCATTCCTGCAGTTTGGAACTGTTAACCACAAGATTCCCTTCCATATTTGGTTCTAGCTGTAGGCATTTTAAAATTAATGGGGTGGGTCACATGAAGGGCATTTTGCAGCCAGTGCTAGATAAAAGTGAACACAGAAACATTACCACTAAGTGAATATAAAGAAATATTTATAAGGAGAACTGAAAAAAAAAGTCCTGGGACAATAAACTAGTTGAATTGAAGTTGAGAAAACCTCCATTACATTTCTTATGTTCTGTAAATGTTTTATTCCATTTTCGCTGTTTTGTTACTGGAATCCATTCTTTATCTGATTTTGGGGAAAGCACACTGCACAGTGTGTCTCTCAGCAATACAATTTTTCTGCAATGGCACTCAATCAAGAGAGGCCACCCAGGCCACCCAAGGCTTATATTAATTTATGTGAAAATAAAAATGCTTCTATTAGATGTTATCAGGGAACAATTATTTTGACAACATTTCTTAAATTACTTGTTGGAGTGAAAAATTGATTTGAACCATAGGAATGGATCAAGACCAATGTCTAGCAACACATATGTTGACAGGTAATGCCACATAGAACTCGAAACCATTTCATGAAACCATGGATAGTGAGTATAAGCTTGTCCCAACAAGACATCATCCACTGTAAACATGTCCTTTAGGTGCCTAAATGCATTTCTGTGCATATCAACAGAATAGGTTAAAAACCATGAAACAGCCACGTAGACCAAACCCCCCTCCAATCAATTTGAATGGAAAATACTACATTCATTGGTTATGGTTACTTCTCAAGACATTAAGATCTGAAAATTAAAGTAGAACTGTGTATAACTGTTGTCATTATAAGTAGGACTAATGTTTTGTGTTTTACTCATCACACAGGGCCCCAGGAGCAGAACAGGGCCCCTTCCACTATTTTAATGCTCTGCAGAGACCATGTTGAAATGCTAGTAATTCCATCTTTCAAAGAGACAGTGGAGCATAGGTGGGGTGCTAGGAGCTTACAGCCATATTTGAACCTACCCCCCACTACTTGCCTATCTCCCATGCACAGGCTTTTAGAGGACTGTTATCCTCATAACCCATCTCTTTCTTTCTATTTCCCATTATGACCTCTAATTTTTGTGACCTAGCCAGCACATGGATAGGTAGAGATTGGCTGAAAGCAATTGTGACAGTTCCTCCTCTCCCTAAAAGCATCCCTGATTATGAGGGATTATGGCTTGGAGTACCAGATAAAACATACTCAAAAGGAGCTGAGAGAGAAGCCATGAAATAAAGACAATGTTATTTCCCCTTCCTTCTCTCCTTCCATTCTTCCTTCCTTCCTCCCTTCCATTCCTTACTTCCCTCTATCCCTCTCTCCTCCCTCCTTCCATCCTTTCCTTCCTTCTATCCCTTCCTTCCTTCCCTCTCTCCCTCCCTCCTCCTTCCCTTCCTTCCTTCCTTCCTTCCTTCCTATTTCCTTCATTCTCTCTTCTCCTCCCTTTCCCTTCTCCCCTCCCCTTCCTTTCCTTCCTCAACCCCCTTGCCTCCACTGCTCTCCCCTTTTCTTCCTTCTTTCTTTTCTTCCCTTCCTCACTCCAGTTTCCAAATAGTCTACATTTTCATTTCCATGAGCTCTACAAATTGTGTGGCTGGCCCCAGTTAGGTCGAATGCTATCCACAAACAAATTATGAGGCTATATATTTATGGGCCTAACATCAAGCTACCGCTGATAAAATAATGAACCTGAGGAACTCTGTCAGCCAAGATTCACACTTAGCAGATTGTCACTGGACTGTCACAATTTTCATGTGTCCACAATATTCCTTCAGTCGGGGGGGGGGGTGACAGAAAATGCCTGGGACACCTTATCTCAAAAACTCTTCCACCCCACAGAGGTGGGAGGAGAGAGGCAGGAAGGAAGATAGCATTTTGGATTATATAGCAAAACAAACACAAAGAAAAGCTAAAACCCTCATTTGTCCATGGTATCCTCTCCATCCCATCCTATGTGCAAAGAGCATGAATGCAGGACTAATCTCTTGGTGGAAATCTTTGTTTTGAATTTCAATTTCAACCTAAATCTGTATGTCCGTAAGCTGCCCATCTGCCCGTGTGCTGCCCATTCAGCCCAGTGAGTTGGTGGTGTTTCCTGTTCCCACATTCTCAGGAAGGAGCAGAAGCCCCTGCACAAGGGAGAATCCTGAATGTAGTGAAGCTGGGTTGTAATAATTAACCTTTGATCCTTCATCAGACAATACTGACAAACATTTATACAAATGCTCTTAAATCTGCCCGTTTTGCTTGTAAATTTCACACCTTATGAAAATTATGCATAATTTAATAGAAGGGCAAAAATGCTTTTCAGAAAATTCATGTTTTCCTTCTCCTTGTCACTTCTTATCTGCAACTCTCGTACAATACCTGTGACTTCTTCAAACATTTCAGAGCTCAGAAACCCAGTAATTGTAACTTTGGCTGGAAGCATGAAAATAGCCCTGGCGTAGAATGCCCTCTCCCTTTTTAGATGGCTGGCAGGGCTTGCTTTTCACTGTGGGAGGAATCCATTCTTTGTAGAATATTCCCACACATGTCTGTGTCTATTTCTCAGAGTGGTGCCACAAAGGATATGACCCCTTTGCTCCCAGTAACCTTTCATGGTGCTGAATCGCCTGGACGTTGGTGCCAGTCAGCACGATTTGATTTGCTATGGTAAGAATAAGATTATATCTAACAGCAGACGATGTCATTTCCAGGTTCAATGGGCACAGATTTAAAACTAGTCCTCCCTCTGACCCTCGGGATTCTCTTGAACTCTTGTACCTTCTTTGACAGTGTTTGTGAATGAGTGAATTCATGAAAACTCAAGGTTATTTTAATGACAATGGCATCACGGTGACAAAGAGAGAAGGCAGGGCCCTCTCCCCCAGCCGGGTGTTCCTTTCCAGAGCCCACTTCCTTCCTGGCAGCTGGCTGCAGAGTGAATTCCTGGGGATGGTCAAAGGCTGAGAGCTGCTGCGTGTCTGCAAGCATGCTGCTGCTACTGATCTGTGAACATGACATGCCTGAGAATATCACATCACCGTGGCAACAACAAACATGGAGCTAAATTCCATTAGCGGCAGGGACTCAATGAGTCAAACAGATAATGTTCTGGGCCTGGCCAACTGCCCACAAAAGCGTATGTGAAAGTTGGGATGAATTAACTTCAGCTCATTAGGGTGGCGTTGGTAGAAATTTTCTTTCTTTCTTTCTTTTTTTTTTTTTTTGGTGACTTAAATCCTTACATTTATTGCATGTCTTAAATAAATACTTAAAAGCCTATTAACCAGTTCCACACCCAGGAATGCACATTTGGAATTGCTTTCTAGGTTTCCAAAATACTCATGGTTTCCACACTTTATCTTTTGTGTCTTTAGTTTATTTACATCTCCTTTTCCTACAAATTAGTAACAGAAAACTGTGAAATTTACATTGTGTTTATCATCAGATGATTTTCTTTGAGACCTCCAGAATAAGGTTAAAACAAGCAGCATTCTTGATTGCAATCAATCAGTGCTCTGAAGATTTTTTTAGGGATAGAACACCTGCTCAAAAGAAGAGGGAAAAGTTAAACTCTTTGAGACTTTCAATATCATTGAGGGAGTCTGTTTCAGATAAGATTAAAGAATTCACATTAAATATATCTAATAGCTTTAAATCATATGTGGTACTTATTACCTAGTGTACTGATTTCAAAAGGTTTATGATTCATCCTCAGAGAAAAATATGATCGTCTTCTCCCACACAACTAGTTTACAGGAGAAGTAAAGATGTAAAGATGTTTAGGATTGAAATGTGACTTGGTGGTAGAGCACTTGGCTGAAGTAACTGGTTGACCTCCACCACCGAAAGAAAGAGAAGAAGAAAGATAGGAAGGAAGGAAGGAAGGAAGGAAGGAAGGAAGGAAGGAAGGAAGG
>CABHPH010158281.1:28524-88434 GCA_902168325.1 Peromyscus nudipes | reverse complement strand
CAGGTGTGGAACAGGAGGACAGGTGTGGGAGGAGGAGGACAGGTGTGGAACAGGAGGACAGATGCGTGAACAGGAGGACAGGTGTGTGAAGAGGAGGACAGGAGGACAGGTGAGTGAACAAGAGGACAGGTGTGGGAACAGGAGGACAGGTGTGTGTGAACTGGTAGGAAACTGCTCAGAACAGTCTTCTTCTTTCTTTAAAAAAATATTTATTTTAAATGATGCATATTGTGTGTGGGTGTGTGTCTGTGTGTCTATGTGTATGTGTGTGGGGGGGCATGCAGGTGCCTGAGGAGGCCAGAGAGGGTGTCTGATTCCCTGGAGTGAAGTCACAGGTTGCTATGTGCAGCCTGACATGGGTCCTGGGAACCAGACTTGAGTCCTTTGCAAGAGCAGTGTGTGCTCTAACCACTAAGCCACCTCTCCAGCACCCCTTTCTTTCCTTATGATTTCCTTTAAAAGAAAAATCTTAGTGAAACAATAACTCAGATCTTTTACTTCAAGTCTGAAAGCAATTCCTCCCCAAGTACAGTTTCTAAGTAGGTTTCTCTTACTGTATTCTTTATCTCTGTATCTCCCCTAACGGCTCTATACTTCAAAGCACTGACAGGTTTATCTGGCTGGCATGACCTCTGCCCACTTCCTTTCTGTCAGGAAACACAGTTTTTGTTTGCTGTGCAAAGACTTCTGTTCACACAGTATGAACTTGGTTTTGTTTAAAGACTTTGAGGTGACACGTTAATGTGAAGATAACCCAGATCAATAGTTTCCATCTTCTTAGGCATTTATTCTAGAATGCCGAGACATAAACAGCACCATGGCTTCACTTCCACCGGTGACTCATCCAGAGGGACTGCTGGTGTCTTGAGAACACCAACTGTGAAGGTCAAGTGCCGTGCCGAATGGGGAATGGGCTGATCTCTACCATACTCCAGTTACCATCTGGATGGGGCGGGCACGGGATGTAAGTACAATGCATTTGGCTGAAACTTAATTTACTGAATACACTGAAGCAAAAGTACTGTACCTATCCATTTTCAGAAGCTTGGGCCAGCAGCAGGGCCCACTTCCCATAGGGGAGGGGACAGCTGCTGGAGGTCAGGTTGGGGAACATTCATCCTAAGTGGGTGTACCCTACATAGACAATACCTTTCAAAAAAGGAAAGAAAACAGTGTAAACCCAGTATCAAGAAATAAGAAAATCTCTCTTCTTCTAAATCTATTTATAAGAGCAACTGGGTTCCTTTTCTAAACCTTGTCTCAGATTATGTTCTTGGTGAAATAATTGAACATTCAAATGTTTGGGTCAAACTCAGTAATATCTTAACATAAAGACAATAAATGTTAGGCAGTGTGTGGTGTGAATATGGTGAATATTCAGGCATGTGTGCAGGAACACCGAGAGATGGTTGTTAGAGAATCTGCAGCCATGGTGGCAAACCTGACACTCACAAGCCTTTATTCGGATTCTCTTGTGGTTTCAGAACGCATGTAGTTCAAACCACATAAGCTGCTTCCTTCCATTAATGTGGGGGCAGGGCCCTAGACAGCAATAACTAATTTAGCAAATACATCAAGAATACCTCAGTCCATAATATATAAAATATGATGAAGGGCAAACTTAAATATTTTAATTATCACTTAACTAGAGAACACAAAGAGCCAAGCGACTGCCAGTTGTCAACTGTCTATCCCAATTTCACATTAGCTAAATGCTCAAACTGTACTACTGCTGTGGTTAGAATAAGAATGACCTTCATCGGCTCATACATTTGAATGCTTGGTGCCCAGCTGGTGGAATGGTTTAGGAAGGATTAGGTGATATGGCCTTGTTGGAAGAGGCATGTCATTGAGCATGGGCCTTGGGGTTTCAAAAAGGCCCACTATCCCCAGTTAGCTCTCTGCCTCGTACTTGTGGATATGGATGTAAGTTCTCAGCGACTGATCCAGTGCCATGTCTACCAGCTTCCTGCTATGCTCCCTGACATGACGGTCATGTATTTACCCTCTGAAACTGTAAGCCCCAATAAATTCTTCCTTCTCTAAGTTGCCTTGGCCATGGTATATTATATTATCATAACAACAGAAAAGTAAGTAAGACAACTACTATAAAATGTGTCTGGCGTATCATTTGAGAACACTGTCCCTTTTAATTTAGACTTTTTCAAACTTTTATTTAAGGAATCTGTGGGCTGGGCAATGAGGGACAGGTAAGCATGAGGGTCTGACTTTGGAACCCAGCACCCAAGTAAAAGCCAGGTGTGGTGTCTCTGCAACCCCAGTGCTGGGAGGGCAAAGACAGGCAGATCTCAGGTGCAGTGTTGTCTCTGCAACCCCAGTACTCGGGGGGGGGGGGGGCAAAGACAGGCAGATCTCAGGTGAAGTGTTGTCTCTGCAACCCCAGTGCTGGGAGGGCAAAGACAGGCAGACTTCAGGTGCAGTGGTGTCTCTGTAACCCCAGTACTAGGGGGGCAAAGACAGGCAGATCCCGGGGGCTCCTGACCAGCCAGGCTCGCTGAAATGCCTCACTCGGAGACCTTGTATCAAAAAATAGTAAGGTGTCGAGTGATAGAGGAAGACATCAAAGTCAACAACCTTATAAGTGCATGCACGGGTGAGCATGCATCACACACATATGGCACAAATACACGCATGAAGAGAACCTGAACGAGCACAGGAGCATAAGATCTGTTTTGAGTCTTACTTCTCCCAGATCTCTACAGAATGAAGCTCAGTGACAGCTCTGTCACCTTACTCCTGACTTCGGCCTTCCTTGCCCTGGCTCCAATGTGAGAAGACCTTGTGTTCTGACAGCCTTAAGTCCAGACCCTTCTCAGCCACGACTCTCTCTTGGGCTTCCAGGAGCCTCGAGCACTGTCCTTGCTCCTCCATTCTCGCCAGTCTCCCCTGAATCAATCCATACCGTCTCATGCTTGTTCCTCCACCGTGCTAGCTCTGAGACTAGCACAACACCTTAAAACATCTTCAATGAAAGCGACTCTACAGCCAACTCAAGAGTGCATGGTAACGGCCTGCCCCTGGCTGCCCGGTGCCCACTGTATCCACAGCATACACATTTAAACTTGTTGATTTCACAGCATCACTCAATTTCTCTTACAGTGTATGAGAAGCTGTCCGGTGTACACGACAATGCTGCCAGAGGGCAATGATAAAGGTCTCCCTTCTGTGAGAACACACAAACAGTCTACGATATGAGGAAGACTGAGGTCAGATTGTGACAGAAGAACCAAATGGGCAGAAATCCAAAGAGAAAGATGTGGTGCTTGGGGCAGTGTGAGCTTGGGGGAGGCAGAAGGTTCAGTCCTGTCCTTGCAAAGAGGACCCACGTGGTTCTGGGCCTCAATGCCCAAGCTCCTCTCTGACTCCCACAGTACTAATGATGGTGCATGTCTTTCACTTTTAAAGATAGGACAGATGCTTCACTAGTGCAGAAACACTTGGTGGACTGGTGCTCAGTGCATGGGTGGGATTCTCATAATACAACACAACTTCATCTATCAAGAGATTCTCATTTTACAGATTAGCAAACTGGCATAGTGAAGAATACCTAGGACAATGTTAACATAGGTAACAAATGGGGACAGGGAAGCAGCATGGAATAGAGGGCTGGCTAGTTCCAAGTGTCATGGCCAACACCTGGCATGAGACCCCAAGGGGACAAACAGCCATGAAAGGAAGAATGGCCCAGGGGAACCAGGTTAATGAGCAAAGGACCCATCTGGGTCTGTGAAAAGTGGGAAAGGCAGCTGGCCAATTTGGCCAGCGCCAAGTGACAAGAAGACAGGGGGCAGATGAGGTGTCCAGGCAGGCAGAAGCCAGGTACGGGCTGCAGGAGAGCGGGCTCTGTGTGCACTGACATACCTTGGTGTTACTATGCACTCTTCATTTCTATACTATGAGTCTCAATGGCAGAAACTAGCTCATTAAAAAAAATAACCTCTGGTAGCATCTAGCCTACAATATTCTCAAGAGTACACTATGGGACGTTTCCTTCTTGTGCCAAAAAAAGGGGGTGGATGTTACTGTGGGAGAGGCTGACGAGGTGTGGGAGAGGCTGACGAGGTGTGGGAGATACAACTGGACAGACAGGAGAGCACACTGTTTCCTCGGGGCTGCTGAGGGGACGTACAAATAGCCCAATGGAAATAAATGGGGAAACAAGATTTGGTCGGGGGGGGGGGGAAGGGTTAAATATTTGTGAAAGAAAAAAAAATCTAAGTAGGAAAAATTCTAAATCAAGATATAAATAGGATTTATACTCATCTTTCTTTTAAGGGAAAAAAAAGTTCTGGAATTACCTTTCAAATGAAAGTGCTCTTTTGTTTAAATCAACAGATGCTATAGTTTATGAATTCTTTACAGCATGTAAAAAATGCTCAATGAAAGAAAAATACTCAGTTGCTAAAAAATGTGAATGTGGTCATGGCTAGGGCGTACAGGCTGTGTGTTCTCATGTTCTTCGTTGTGGACGTGGAGGACATGGCCGTCTCAACATTGGCTAATGGTAATCCAGAGGCTTATAATTGATCCAAGTGCCCAAGTAACCTTGAGTGCTCAGCTGTGATTGGCTGATCTCTGTCAACTGCCCACTGGTCAAGGCTTGGAAAGTTCAAAAGAAGGGAGGAAAGAAAGCAAGGGCTGATGGGTTGGGAGGAGACGTGCGAAACGCTAACTTCTGGATATAACATGGCTGCTGCTGCAGATGTCAACTCGAGCCTGGCAAAACTCCAGTCCGGATGGGGAGGGGTCTCCTGAGGCCCCACCTCTACCAGAGAAGCTTTTGACAGTTAATGGCTATTGGGGGAGGGAGAGTCTCTCTCTTTTGTGGATGTGGCCATTGATAGGTTGCTTGTGTCCTAGTAGATGGCCACAAATCCATGTGCACAGGGGCAGCATTAACTGGACCCAGAGGGCTACTATAACAGGAAATAAAAAGAAGACATGAGGCTGGGAGGGTGCACGGGGGTGGGCAGAAGTTAGTAGTGGGTAGATATGATGAATGCACATTGCATACATGTATGGCACTTTTAAAGAATTTTAAAAAATGTATCGTTATTGGCTAGTTTTATGTCAATTTGACACAAGCTAGTTAACTGAAAGGAGGGAATGTTGATTGAGAAAATGCCTCTATAAGATCAGGCTATAGGCAAGCCTGTAGGACATTTTCTTAATTACTGATTAATGGGGAGAGCCCAGCCCATTGTGTGTGGGGTATCCCTGGGCTGGTGGTCCTGGGGTCTATAATAAAGCAGGCTGGGCAAGCCATGGAGAGCAAGTCAGTAACAAGGTTGCACCCCTTCTGCATCAGCTCCTGCCTCCAGGATCCGGCCCTGTTTGTGTTCCTGTCCTGATTTCCTTCAGTGATGAACAGTGAGGTCAAAGTGTAAGCCAAATAAATTCTTTCCTCTACAACTTGCTTTTTGGTCATGGTGTTTCATTGCAGCAAAAGAAATCCTAACAAAGACAATTATTTTAAAAATATGAAAGTGATCCCCAGAAAAACAGAGAAATACCTCAAACAGTGGAGTGATCTGGGCCCTGGAGCTAACCAGCCCATATTCAGAAGGCCAGTTTAGCTAAGGTGGCATCAAACTGAAACTTAAGTGTGGTGATATTTTATTAGTGCACCTCAATAAAGCTTATCTAGAGATCAGAGGAAAAAGCCAGTCACTATATTAAACATAGAAGTCAGGCAGTGGTAGCACATGCCTTTAATCCTAGCATTCGTGAGGCAGAGATTCATCTGGATCTCTGGAGTTCAAGGACACACTGGGAACAGAGCCAGGTGTGGTGATACACACCTTTAATGTCAGTGCTAGTTAACCACAGAGGTTTGGAGGTCTGTACAGACAGGCAGGAAGTGGTAGAGCTGGTTGGAAAGAGGAAAGTGATATAGCTGGGCAGAGAGAGGAAGTGAGAGGGCAGGGACAGAAAGGCATGTAGGTATGGATATACAGGATAAGTCTCTCTGGAGGCTGAGGAGTTGGTAAGGTGAGGTTGGCTGTGGCTTGTTCTGTTTTTCGGATCTTCCAGCTTTCACCTCAATATCTGGCTCGAGAATCCATTTAGCAATTCATCTTACACTTAAGGTTTAATGTTCTATGCTATCCTACCTTGATATCCAGCATAGCCTCCAATGACCTAACCCACAGGTCACTCTCTACTTTGGTCTAATGGAAACGGACTCCAGTTCTGCTGTAGCTCCTGCTTATGGAGGAGGAGCCTCTGCTGGCTGCCTGCAGCAGGGATTATCCAACAGACTCAACACTCCTTCTGTGGGAAGCAAAGGACACCCCACTCTCTGCACACTACAAAGCCTGCCACCTACAGCCTGCGGCCCAGTCTCCTCCCAAATGAACCTGCGTGTGGGACTGTAGATGTGCAGTGTTCTCCTGAGTGACCTACCACCCACTGTCTAGCTCATCTGGTACTGTATGCTCAGTCATCACTTGCCCTGCAGCAGGAGTCCTCCCTCACTAACACAAAAAGCCACTTCAAAAATAAGCCAATGAGATGACAGCACAACTAACTTAGTTTTTATCTCCAAGTTTCTTCCTCTGTGAGTAAGGACTGACATGTCCCTTACAGGTCATGTGCACACTGTCTCCCGTGGAGGGCTATATCATCATGGTGGGTCTCACAAGTACCACCTAACCCAGTTGCCGTCTCTTGTCATCATGACAACTAAAACTCATTTAAAACCTATCATGTTAAAATTAATAATAGAGTTTAAAGCTGCAGGTGGGATGCAACTGACAAATGACCAGATTTGATTTTAAAAGCCATCTGGTTTGCTGACTAGAAAACACAGCTCTGGCCACCTCAAAACTTCCCTCAGGAGAATTTATAGGATACCAATAGACAGGAAACCAAAACTGCTTTCAGGATACTGAATGTTTGCATTATAATACTTTGACCCATGAACCAGAACATGCAAATGATGTGCTAATTTATAACAATAAAATACTTTTTAAAAGCTATACACTGTATGCAAATGCTTTATTCTTTCAGCAAATGGAAAAAAAAGTTTGTTTCTGAGACAAGGGGAACCAACAAATCTTTGCCCTAAGAGAATTAATTCCTTTATTTTATTTTTTCTTCTTTCTAACATCTCAGTTGCACCTACTCGTTTGAATCTACAGCATTTCTGAGCTCAGTAACTTGTGCTTTTTCAGTGTTTATCTAATTACTTAATCTAGATGAGTTTGTGAACTTGTGTATTTAGAGACTAGGGATTTTACAAAATAAATAATCTTATTTATATTCATTAAAAATAAAAATTGAGAGCTATAAAATGGGTGATGGCTCAGTGGTTAAGGGGACTTGCTGCTCCTCCAGCGGACTTGAGTTTGATTCCCAGCTCCTGTGTCAGGCAGCTCACAATTAACCTGTCCAGCTCCAGGGGGTCTGACACCCTCTTTGGATTCTGTGTGTATCCACACTCATGTGTCCATACATACCCTATGTGGTGATATATTGTGTACCCCAATAAAGCTTACCTGGGGATCAGAGGGCAGAGGTAGCCGCTAAATTAGACCAGGCAGTGGTGGCACACACCTTTAATCTTATCACTTATCACGAAGCAGAGATCCGTCTGGATCTCTGTGAGTTCAAGGCCACACTGGGCTACATGAGAGAAACAACCAGGCAGTGGTGACACACGCCTTTAATCCAAGGAAGTAATATGGTAGGATACAGAAGGGTATATAAGGCATGAGGAAACAGGAACTCCCTCTCTTTAGACTGAGGATTTCGTAGAGGTAAGAACTAGTGGCTGGCTGCTCTGCTTCTCTGATCTTTCAGCTTTTTCCTCAATGTCTGGTACGTTTTTTTTTTTTTTAAATTAAAAGACCATTTAAGATCTGAACAACAATCCTATCACTAATTTTAAAAAAATCATGAAAATAGGGTGGGGAAGAAGCATACAATACAAGGGAAATCCATTTGTAGGATTTGGGAGTAGCTTTTTTTTTTTTATTAACTATCTGATTTTCAATTTTGTTTAGTTTAGTAATGTGTCTCAAATGTGTCTTTTTGGTATGCAAAATTTATTCTTTTCAAAATTCATTTGCTATTGGAATATAATTCATCATTTAAGAGCTGGAGGTGAATCATAATCTTGGCTATGTTATTTAGGAAGTAATTGGATGCTACATTCAGGTTTTTTTTTCAAATGCACCTTTTAAACATAAGTGTTTGGCTATATCACATTCAATAAACATTTAAGTACTAGCTTGAAGTGGATTATTGTTAACACATAGGAAGATCGTATAGTCATAAAGCTTATAATAAAAACAAGCAGAACACCTCCTGCTCACACTCCGTAGCTGAACGTACCAGCTGGGCTCAGAGCACTCACTCCTGCTCCAACAGCAGCTGCACTGTGCTGTCCCTTAGCTTCGGACAGTGCCTGTTATTAGCTCCAGATTACGGAAAAGCTGTATGTTTGTACGCCCAAATAGAATACTTCTATATAGGTTATAAATTCATCCAGCATTGAGAATTATTTCAACACAAATGAGAATGACAAAGAAGTCTTTCCATTTTCCTTAAGAAATAATTAGACATCTTTATCACTCTTGGTCTATGTGAATTTCAATATCTTACATTGCAGAAAAGAGCCAGGCGGATGCACATTCATCATTCTTTCTCAAGGGAACCCCCGAGACTGTCACTCATCTATACCCCAGCACTTTGGCACAGCACCTGGGAGGCTGAGACTGGAGTCCTGTTGGAGTCTGACCACAGGCCATCCTGAGATATGGTGTGAGATCCTGTCTCAAATGAATGAATCCACGGTGTACCTGTCCCTCATTAGGGGTGAGTGAGCATACTCTTCCAGGTAGGACAGTATGCTTTAACTGAACAGGAAACACTTGAGAACCAAGAGGACTGCTAGGGATGTTCTTAGTACGAAACTTGTTGGGACAAAAAGTTAAAAAAAAAGAAAAGGAAAAGAAAACCTGGGATCATGGAGAGGCTGATGATAAAGCACTTTGCTAAAAGGTGGATGCTGGCAATCTTTACACCGTGAGGGTTTTCTTGACACTAGAGAACCTTTAACGTGACCTGCTCTGGTGTAAAAGCCAGCTTCGGGCCCAACACAACAATCACTTAGAGAAACAAAACGTGTTTTCAATGCTGACACTTTTGGTTATAACTATGGCCTTCTCTTCTACCTTTCGCCTAGTAAGTCTGAAGACCTCTGTACAAATAAACAGCAGTCTGTACTTTATGGTACTTTTTGGCCCACAATCTTAAAATAATAACTAATCAAAAAGGAAGTTAGCTTCCCCCCCTAAATTGTAGCAATCTGACACTCTTCCCTCACTCCCCTTCTTCATAGACCATTTACAATTTGACATTTCTTGTGATGTAGTTGGTATATCTTATAACACACAAAGAACATTTTACAGAAATCACTGCAAAATTGAGTTCATTGTACACTTGCAGAACATTTATCTATGAGGTTATTGGATAACTTTACCATGGAGGGTTCCAACTGCTATTTGCCCACCTGGGATACAGTATACAGCCAACCTGGCCACATTATAATTCAAAATAATTTAAGTTAACTTAAACACTAACGCATCTTCCCTTCTGAAAATGTCCGCACTTAGGATAATACAGCCCAGTCTGGGCCCAGACCTCCAGTGTGCTGGCATGGCTCAGTGAGAACGGTAAGCAAGTCTACATGCAGTGGTGAGTAATATAAACAAAATGTTTCTCAGACACTAGCAATGTGTTACTCCAATTTAATCTTATTGGGAAGAGATTTCATATTTGTGTGTTATGTATGTGTGTTTATGTTGCACATATGTACAGGTGCATGCACATAATATGTACACATGCCTGTGAAGACCAGTGGTTTATGTTGGGTGTCTTATCAGTCCCCATCTTATTATAGACAGACCTCTCACTGAACCTGGGTTCACTGATGCAAACTGGCAAGACTACCTGGTCAGTGGACTCCAGGCTCCTCAAGCTTCTCCTCCTCTGTGCTGGGGTTACAGGCAACAGTGTGCCTTTTTTTAGATGGATGTTGGGATTTAAACTCAGGTCCTTATGCTGGCTGAGCAAACACTTTACGGCTAAGCCACCTCCTCCCTCCCATTTTGTATTTTTAGAAGGAAAGCTAAAGATGTCAGATGTGATCAGAAATATGTAACGTCAACCTTGTAACTTCTAAGATGGTTTATTAAATGTTGCTTAGAAAAGACGAGATCATAATGGCTGACATACCCCACAGCTTAGGACCCAGGAGAGAGGGGGGAGACACAGGTCAGTTGTGTGAGTACTTCTGACAAGCACAAAGACCTGAGTTTTATCCACAGAACCAAAAACTAAATTATAAAAAAATTAAAAGCTCGGCATGGCAGTGCAAGCTTGCAACCTTTAGAACATCAGTCTTCCTGTGGAGGAAGCAGACACTGCATGGAGACTCTGACAGGTGAACTGCAGGCAGGGGAGACCTTGTCTCTAACAAGGCAGGTGCCATTCTGGAGTGTAATACTCAGCTGCCTTTGGCCTTCAAGTGCACCCACACAGATACTGTACATACACATGCACAAACACATTAAGAAGGAAAGAAAAAGGAACTTGAGGGGTCTTTCGAGATTAAGACCCACTAGACTCGCACCAATTTTCACATGCAGCAGAAATCTGTAACCACATCTTTTCCTACTCAAAGGAGCAATCTCAAGAGGAACCAGCACAAACAGGGACATGGGTCATCTGGACCCTCCGAGGTGTTAGTCTATCTCCTTGTGTTTTTAATTTCAGTGCCAGACCACACCCAGGTCCTTGTGCATGGTGGGCACCATTATCACCTTGCCACACTCCAGCCTCACGAACCTCTGCTTCCTGATGCCAGGAAACAAAGTCTCCCGATTTCCTCCTGTGACCTGGAGGCAGAGCTTTCAAACATCAGGCCAAACTCAAACCACACATCAAAGCAAAGTGTGGCTCTGGTGCAGGGCAATGGACTAAAGAACAAAACAAAACAAGTATTTATTTATTTACGTGTGTGTGTGTGTGTGTGTGTGTGTGTGTGTGTGTGTGTGTGTGCGCGCGCGTGTGCACGCGCTCCTCTGACATGGCACAGTCTGGAGGTCACCGGACACTTAGGACTTGTTTTCTCCTTCTACCACATGGGTCCTGGGGACTGGATCCAGGTTCTGGGCATCGTGGCAAGCACCTTTCCCACTGTGCAGTCTCACCAGTCCAGAGCAATCATTAGTTCCTTCCCCACACTCAGGGGAGGCAGCAATCTGTGGGGAGGTGGCAGACTATCAGTGAGGAGGGCTCAGCTTTGCAGTTCTGCTGCAAACAGGGCAGCCCCAGAATTTACATGTTCTTGAGTTTTGGATCATATCTTGTCTTATCACAGTTGATAATGAAACCCAAAATGTAATCTAAACTATTGCAAACTGACTACTTTGCTCTTTGCTCTGTGTTCCCCTCCACCAGCCCCACGACCCCTGCACACTCCTTCTCCTATATACTTGAGAGGCCTGAACCAGCAGAGTGAAAGGGGAAGGGGAGTGGGAGGAGCTGGAAAACGCCCTGAAATGCATGTTGATCACCTCTCCACCTCCAGTATCCACTGACCCTTAAAATGCCGAGGAGGTTCAGAGATTCTAAACTGCAGAACTGGTTTTCAAGAGACACGGGACAGAGGACAGAGTCAGTTCAACACTGATGGCCTCCATGTGTCCTTCCTGCTTCAGCTTTGTCAACTGAGAGGTAAATAAGGACAGTGAGGACCCCAGAGTTTCTGGAGAGCATGAGAGCGCTGTCGCTGTCTCAGCAATTGCTCACTATTGCTGAGGGCTTCAACGAAAACTCATCCCATGAAGGTAGTGAAGAAACAAAGTGGCTTGTATTCACACTGCGTCCCTTTCACAGTGTCTCCCAAGTTCTCAGACACTTATGAATGGGCCTCTTAGCATGGGAAGCTCTCCAAGCCATTCATCAGGCTCCATTAAATATCCTCCCCAGTGTTACACAATGGGCTCAATTCTTAGATGATTTAAAAATATGCTGGCTAATATATTAAAACATCTCAGAATACTTGGAATTCAGCTAGAAACTTAACTGCATGATTAACTCATAGCTGTGACTCTGAGATTTTTACTCCTAGCCTCAGAAACACTAGGTTCTCTTTCAGATATAAAGGCAATTTTTTTTTTATGTTTTAATGACCAGATTTTGTCTATCTTTGTATTATAATTCAAGATTTATTCTGTGGTGATTTACTTTTGATGGTAAAGTTAGAAGAAGGAGAAATAGGAGCAGTCTGGAGAAAAAAAAGGTATCTTTCGTTAAGTCGGAATAAATATGTCTGATGTCTCACATGAGCGGAGATGGATATGACAGCCCAAACACTGTAATAGTAAACTTATTCACTAACGGATAAAAGTGCCGTAACAGGATCCACTTCTTCCTCCCCTGCCTGCTACATGCAACATGAACAAAGCCAGGACAGTGCCGAAGTCCTTATTCAGCTTTCACATCAACACTGAACAGAGCTAAGCTGTGCTTGCTCACCAATGACAAACCACGCAAGAGGAAGGCCTGCAGAGTAGATCTTGGTTAGTCTAACTCGAGTCTTGGAAAACAAGGAGCCTAAACCTTTTAGGTAGAAAGTAGAAAGATGACGTCCAGAGACTGGCAAACTATGGGAGAGCTGTTTATCCGGTCAGTAACTGAGACACACAGTGACCCAGTGTCATTTGCTGCGGCCCTAGCACCTGCAGCCAGACAGCAAGTGAGTGATGCTCATTGTCTGTTTCCTGAGTCTAGCTGAGACACGGCTAGTGTACACCACCCTTTCAGGCAGCCCCTTACTTCCTATCTCTCCTTTGGGTACCCCTCTTTAAACAACTCACTGAGTGGTCCCAAATGGCCTTCGATCATACTGAAAAAAAAAAAAGTCCTGAGCAAACACCTTTCTAACTCCTATTCTTTTCATGGTGAGAGCATTCACTGACTGCAACAGCCTCCAAATCTGAAATGGTATCTCACATGAAAGCCTGTCTAAATCCTGTTTCTACCTCAAGCATCCACCTCAAGACTTTTAAAGCCTCCACTCTAACGTCCAGTTCTCAATAAAAATAAAAATAGATTATTTTTCCTCAAGGGACCACTTGTCTTGCCTGACCCCACTGCCATATGAGCCCTCCTGACACCAGCTTCCTGCAGTTTGTCTTTGAAGCTTATGGGTTAGCTATGGCCAATTACCATGCATTTGTTAAGACACTCTGGCCAAGCCTACACTTAATCAATCAACTCTCTGGCAACGGAATGCAGCATTTCCTAATTTCCCTGCTTGGTTTTGATGTCTGCTGATGCCTGTAAACTATTAACTATGTATGAAGGAAGCACTACCACCATCAACAAACTAAGAGCTCAATGGGAGCCAGATGCTGTTTCAGTGCATTGACTCAGTCCCTGCACCAACCCTTGGCAGCAGATACTCCCCTTATCACCATCCGAGCAATACAAACAAACAAAAGGCTAAAGGTGAATAACTCACGGGAGGCCACACAACTGGAAGGGGAAAGAGATGAGATGTGCTCAGAGAGTGTGAGATGTGCACACACAATCTGAACTCTTAAAGACCATGCAAATGGTTTCACCCTATCATTTCAAGGGCTGCCATTCTCAAACCCTGTCCTTTTCAGAGTGAATTCCTACTATGATCCATTCTGGGTGTGCCCGTTCATCCATGAAGATTCTTACTGTATCACAGAGTCATTAAAGAAAGCCTCTGACTGACACTGAGCTCAGAAGAAATTCATCCTGCTGCTTTCAATCCAGAAGCACAAAGGCTATACAAATTCTCTGTAAGGAGAGGAATTTGCTGACATTCTGCCTGTGATTGCACTGTATCTCACACCAAGGAGTCCTGATAGCATGGTGATGCTCTGTGGACACAGAGTATCTCTTTATTTCATTCACCTCTTCAGATTTTAGAATTAGAGATATGCAATCGGTCTGCTGTACACGTCTCCCACGTGGTCTGATGTGGCAAATGTGGTATCATTTCTGTGGCTGGGATAAAACAGCTGACAGAGCAGCTGAGGCCCAGGACTCTTCTTCCTGCACCACCAGGTAGGCCTATTCCTCTCTACCCCAGAGGCTCCTTCCCTGCACCACCAGGTAGGCCCATTCCTCTCTACCCCAGAGGCTCCTTCCCTACACCACCAGGTAGGCCCATTCCTCTCTACCCCAGAGGCTCCTTCCCTGTACCACCAGGTAGGCCTATTCCTCTCTACCCCAGAGGTTCCCTCCCTTCCTCAGGGAGATCAGGTAGGCTCTGCTCCTTCTCACCTCAAAGGCAGACCAATCCCTCTGCAACCTCACTTCTCTGAGTCATTGGGTAGGCAATGCTTTGCCTCACCACGTAGGTCTCCCATCTCTTCCAGAATCTTGCCAATAAGTGTTGCCCAGTTGCCATGGCTCCTTTTGGATCTCCACATACCTCAGACTAGGCCAGTTCCTTTCCAAACCAGAAGAGATCCACTCCTCTGAGATTTCATTTTTCAGTACTCCCAGGTTAGGCCCTGTCCCTTCCAACCCCTTGTTCCTCCAAACTAGACACCCAGGTTACCAAGATCTTCTGTCCCCAACTGCCACTTGGTTGAAGTTTACTCAAGGTTTGGCAACCAGACTTAGAGAGAGATGCCCAAAGGCAGCAGAGGAGAGCCCCAGTGAGAAGGATGCACTTACCTGAACTGTCTGTTTACCCATACAGTAGCAGATTCTAATCAGAAGGCCTGGGAACAGAACCTGCAGCTCTCAGGAGCTGGCTCCACAGAAAAAAACACCCCAGTCCTCTAATAATTTAACCCTTTCCTGAGCATTACACTTGCCTACACTGAAAGAAGGTGATCTGAGCAGGAAAAGATGAAATCAACAAACCACTTCAGATGTTCAAGTTCCAGTGCAGAAAACAAAAGAAACACAAATCAACAGAGACACCCACCCCTCAATTTCTAAACCCACAGTCATATACCCTAATGAGAATGACCTGGAAAGTGTTCCAGACAAGGAATTGAAGAGAACGATGCTAACTATGCTCACACAACTCAAAGAGGATTATACTCCAAGACAACAAAAACAAAGAATGTGTTGAAATTCATAAGGCATGAAAGATATGGAAATAGAATTCAATACAGAAGTAGAATTTCTGAAGAAATGGAAACTGAAATGATGATGAACATGAAAAATTCAGTAAGTCAAATAAAAGCCTCATGGAAGGCCTCCCCAACAGAATGAATCCTGTGGAAAACGGGGCTGGAAGACAAAGGAGAGGAATTGATCACTCATTAAAGGTCAATGAGAAATCTAAAACACAAAAAATCACAATGGGAAATGGGAGAGCTTTGGGACACCATGAAAAGACCTAGCCTTGAAATTATGGACACAGAAGAAGGAGAATATGACAGCAAAGGTGTACAGAACATCTTCAATAAAATCATAGAAGAAAATTCCCAAACCTAGAGAAAAAGATGCCCATTCAGGTGTGAGAGGCCTATTGAACACCAAACAAATTCTCCCCATAAATATTACAGCTATAACAGTAAAAGCACAGAATGAAGAATGTTATTGAAAGTGACAAGAGGAAGGTCATGTTACTTATAAAGGTGGGTTTGGATGAATACCTGATTATTCAATATAAAGTTTTCAAGCCGAGGAACCTGTAAAGATGTGTTTCAGGTACTGAAGGACCACAATGTCAACCAAGAGCAAAACTGCTTATTAAAATTGAAGGAGAAATAAAACCTTTTCACAATAAAAATAGATTAAAGGAACTTATGGTCACTCAGCAATCCCTACAGGACACTGTAAGGGACACTTCAGTCAGAAGAGAAGGATAAACATACCCAAGATGTCGCTGAGAATAAAAAATGCCATGATAGTTAGGCAAAGGAGATCCTAGGAAAACACAAAATCAACAAAGTGATAGGAATTAATATGTATTTTCCAATGATAACTTAATATTAACAATTCCCTAGTATAAAGACATGAACTAGCAGACTGGATTAGAGAACAAGATCCATCTCTTTGCTGCTTCCAAACCACATGCCTGACCATCAACAGCAGATACTATCTCAGGGTAAAAGGACAGGAAAAGGTACTCCAAGCAAATGAAACTACGAAGCAAGCAGGCACAGCTATTTAGTGTTTGACAAACTACACTTCAAACCAAAACTACTCAGAAGAGAGAGGAAAGTCACTTTGTACTTAAAAGAACAATACACCAAGAGGGCATTAGAACCCTACACACACATACACACACACCAAACACAAGTGCATCCAGTTTCATAAAAGACATGCTAACACTATCTAAAACCACCAATTAAATCAACCCAGCGACTGTGAGAAACCCTAATACCTCCTCTTTCACCAACAGACAAGCCATCTAGACAAAAACTAAACAGAGAAATATGGTAAATAAATGACACCGTAAATCAAATAGACCTACCTAGCAGGCATCTAGAGCATTCTAACCAAACACTAAAGAACATATATATTTCTCAGCAGCCCCCAGAACTCTTACAAAAATCAACCATATATTAGGACACAAAATGAGTCTCAATAAATATAGAAAAATTTAAATAACATCTTGTATTCTATCAGACCACAATGGAATAAATCTGGATATCAAGAGCAATAGAAAATACACAATACAGAAAATACACAAACTTATAGAGACTAAACAATACACTGCTGAGTTATAATTGGCTCAAGGAAGAAATCATGAAGGAAGTTAAAAATGCACCGAATTGAATGGAAATGAAACATCACAAACCAAACTTTGGGAAACAATGAAAGCGGCCCTAAGAAGTCTGTAGTGCAAATGCCTACACACACACACACACACACACACACACACACACACACACACACCAAAAAAAACAATCTTAGAGATTTCAAATTAATAACTCAATGATGTACATGCAAGCCTTGGAAAAACAGGGAAAATCAACACTCCAAAGTGGCAGACAGAAATCAAGGCTGAAATCAATGACATAAAAACAGACAAAAAAAATCAGTACAAAGAATCAATGAAACTAAGAATGAGTTCTTTGAAAATATTAATAAGACTGATAACAAACTTTCAGCCATAATAACCCAAAGAAAGACATCAATGACCCAAATTATTAAAAAAAATAGAGATTAAAAGGGAGGAGATACTGAGGAAATTCAGAGAATCACAAGGATGTATTTTAAAACTCTGTATTCCACTGAACTAGGAAATTTAAAAGAAATGAATGAATTTCTAGGTACACATGACCTAGTTAAACCAAGATGAAGTAATTTAAGCAGACCCATAACAACCAATGAGACAGAAACAGTAAGTCTTCAAACCAGGGAAAGCCCAGAACCAATTGAATTCAGCACACAATTCTACTAGACTTTCAAAGAAGAACTAAAGCCAATACTCCTCAAATTATTTAGTAAAACAGCACATGAAGAAACACTTGCAGATTATTTTTTATTTATTTTGCTATGAATGTTTTGCCTGCATGTATATCTGTGCACCACATGTATGTCTGGTTTCCAGAGAGGTAGGAAGAGGGTGTCAGATCCTCTGGAGCTGGAGTTACAGATGGTTGTGAGCTGCCATGTGGGCTCTGGGAACTGAACTCAAGTCCTCTGCAAAAGCAACAAGTGTTCCCTAACCGCTGAGCCATCACTCAAGCCTCCCAAATTCTTATTATGAAGCTAGTATTACTCTGATAACAAAACCAGAATAGATTCAATAAGAAAAATGGACATAGGTTAATGTCCTTCTCTCTCTCTCTCTCTCTCACACACACACACAGGATACAGCTGACAGACAGAGAGATGTGTGTGCACACACACAGACAGATGGAATACTTAATAAAATTAAGTTAAAAAGATCATTTACTATGATTCAGGTAGCTTCATCATAGAGATACAGGGATGATTCAACATATGTAAACCAATAAACATAATCCACCACATAAATAGACTCATGGACAGAAACCATATGATCATCTCAGTAGATGCAGAAATGCTCTTTCACAAAATCCAACATCCCTTCATGATAAACATCCTAGAAAATATGGGGATATAAGGGACAAAGATATTGCAACATAATAAAGGCAATTATACAACAAGCCCACAGCCAACACCCATCCTAATTGGAGAAAGCCTTGAAGCATTTCCACTAAATCAGGAACAAGACAGGGACGTCCATTTGCTCCATTCCTGTTCAATGCAGTACTTGGGAGTCTTAGCTAGAGAAGTAAATAAAGGGCGAACAAATGGGAAAGGAAAAAGTCCAATTATCCTTATTTACAGATATGATTCTACACATAAAAGACTAAAGACTCAACCAGAAAACTTCAACAACTGATAAACACAATTAGTGAAGTAGCACTACACAACATTAAAATATAAAAATCAGTAGCCTTCCTATATATCAATGACAAACATACTGAGAAAAAAAATTAGGGAAACAAGACCTTTCACAACAGCCTTAAAAACTTGGAATAAATCTAACAAAGTGAAAGACTTGTACAACGAGAACTTCAAGACAATGAAGAAAGATGGTAAAGAGGGTATCAGATGGAAAGACCTCCTGCCATGGACTGGCGAGCCTCCCACCTCTGGCTCTCAACTGCTGGAATTGCAGGCATGGCTACACCCAGGCCTTCTGTGGATTTAACTGAGCACTTCTGGTGAACTCATTTTCTCTCCTTTCTAATATGATACTCACACTTTCTTTGTTTTGTTGTTATTAGTGATTGTTCTTAAGTTTGTGATAGTATTTATAACTGACTCAAATCTATTTTTAAGTAAGTATGTTTCAAACAAATTTTATATCATTTTCAGGTTGTAAAAATACCTTAATATACAAAATAATCTTCCACCCCTTGTTATTCTTGTCATTTATTTCATTTACATGTAAATAAATATATATATGTAAAATTGGATATATTATTGATATTATTTAGTACAAACTACTATTGGATGAATCATTTCAAACTAAGATTAAAGTTTGTGGGTTTTTTTTTAAGTTTTTCTAGACAGGGCTTCTTTGTATAGCCCTGACTATCTGGTAATTCGCTCCGTAGATCAGGCTGGCCTGAAATCCTCCTGCCTCAGCCTTCTGAGTGCTGGGATTAAAGGCATGCACCACCACCACTGCCTGGCCTTCAAAAAAAATTTGTTTTACTTCTCCTTCATTTGTAATGCTCTTTCTTTATGTGGATCGGAGCTTTTGAGCCACATCATTTTCACCCACTCTGAAGAACTGTGGCCTCTGTGGCAAGGCACATCTGGTGGCAACAAGCCCCGTTAATATTAGCATTTGCCCATGTCCCATCCCTGCAAGTGCTGAGGATCAAGCCTGGGTCACAAGAATGAGAGGCCATTGCTGTTACTGAGCTGTACCTCCCAGCCCCCTCATTTCTGAAGGACAGACAACCTTAGGGGTTACAGAATTCAAGGTTCTTTGGGTGTTTGCAACACTTCACTCTCTAGATTGTGTGATTTGAGGAAAATCTAGATATAGTTCCATTTATTTATTTATTTATTTATTTATTTATTTATTTATTTATTTATTTATTTAGGTTTTTCGAAACAGGGTTTCTCTGTGTAGCTTTGCGCCTTTCCTGGAACTCACTTGGTAGCCCAGACTGGCCTCGAACTCACAGAGATCCGCCTGGCTCTGCCTCCGGAGTGCTGGGATTAAAGGCGTGCTCCACGACTGCCCGGCCAGTTCCTTTTATTTTTTTTTTTAATCTCATTTGTATGTGTGTATGTGTGTGAGAGTGTATGCCACATGAGTGCAGGTGTCCACAGAGGCCAGAAGTGAAGCATAAATCTAATTAATCTTATCAATAAAACCAAAAGTCAGATATCGGGGTAATAACCTGAAAGATCAGAGGAGCAGCCACCAGTGACTTTTTACCTCTCAGGATCCTCTGACAAAAAGGGCTGAGATCCTGTCTCCACCCTGCCTTATCACTTCCTGTCTCTACCTCCTGAGTGCTGGGATTAAAGGCATGAGTCACCACCACCCAGCTTCTATGGTTAATTAGTGGTAAGCTTTATTTGTTAGAACAAGAAGAGCAGGGGATACCCTGGAGCTGGAGTCACAGGTAGCTGTACACTGCCCAACATGGGTGCTGGGAACTGAAGTCTAGTCCTCTGCAAGAGCTACAAGTGTTCTTAAGCCCTGAGCCATCTCTTCAGCTCCTTGGACGTAATACTTGAGTAAAGTTTTTGGCCTCTCTTCTAGCTTCTTACAAGCTATTGCTTTTCTTTTTTTCTACAGCTTAATATATCATGTGTAGGTTTTCTTTCTTCAGCTGTTGTTTTGATTGATTTCCATTTTATCCTGCCTATCAGTTTCTGGGGCTCTGGGATTCGTGATCTGGGGTTTAACAATAATTTGGGGGAGTCTGTCACCATTCAAATATTCCTTCTCTTCTCCATTTTCTTCCCGATACTCCTACCATATTTCTGCAGCTTATGTGTCTGTCTCACTTGTAACTGTGCTTGCACATCCTGCTCAGCTTCTCTCAGTCCTTTTCCCCTCGGAAGGAATGGAACACCCCCCATTCTTTCCTCTTGGCATCAAATCTTCAGTGCTCTGCAAGGGCTTTCTTCTGCTCTTTTGTTCATCTCTAGCCTAGCTGATTCCTTCTGAGAATTTCTCTGCTTATTCTACCCATCTATTCTTAAAATTAATTTTAAAAATATATCTAATTATTTGTGTGTGGGGGGGGGGTGTAAGGGTGTGGGGGGCCATGAAGCCTGTGTAAGTCAGAGAACAGCTCACAGGAGTCAGTTCTCTTCTTCCACCATGTGAGTCTGAGAACCACTCAGATCTTGGTGGCATGCGTTTAGCTACCAAGCCATCTCACTAGCTCTCTTTGGAGATAATTTACTTCATTTTCTTCTGTTTAAAAACAGCAAAGCAGGGAAGCAGGAAGGTGAAATGACTTGGCTCAGCATCTAGGTCCACACACTGCTGTCAGCCTGTTTAGGCCCCAGGCATTCCTGTTTCTCAACTCAAGAGTACTCCTTTAATGGCATCAGGACTACACTCAAAGAACCTGGGTGGGCGGAGGCCGTCCCTTAGAAGGTGCAGACTGAACTATTTTCAGGTTTTAAAACCCAAGGGAAATCAGGGCTTCTGAGATACTACCGTTGTAAGTATGGTGAGGAACTGACCCTCCTAGTACTCACTTTCTACTTTGTAGAGGACTCAGAATTTCCATAGTCAAATGCAGAGACCATGGCGGGGGAAGAGAAGAAGTTGTTTACTTTGTTCTAGTCCCCCTCCCCCATGACGACTGGAAGAAGCGATGTCATCATTAGAAGATTAAGTAATTAAACATTCATTTGAATCTGATACAGAATTAAAAATGATCTCTGGCTCAGTGCAAGTAGCAAATCACAGAAGTAAAGCCAACTCCGCCAATCACAAAGAAAATTGCCTTATTTACATAACGTTCATGCCATTGGACTTCTCTGAACTTTATTTAAAGGCTTACAGCTAACAGAATACCTTGGCCTCAGGTGAGATGAAACTGACATCACTTTATATGACTACAAATCTCTTACACAATATATTAGCTCAATTTGCTTTTTCATTCTTAAATGAAATATTTTGCCTGCAGCAGAGAAAATTTCAATAATTGTACAACTTGCCCAAGATTCTAAAAAGAATGTTCATTAATCCCAACAGCAGGATTAAATGTTTCTGAATGCATGATAGGAAACCAAAGAAAAAGCCAAGACATTCGGCATCAAAGAAAGCAAGACAATCCAAAGTATTCACACCTAGTAACATTTCCTTTCCAAGGCTTACTGTGTCAGCCAAGATGACTGCTTTCTTTAGTGGCTGGTTGTGGAGACATGAATCAGTTAAGAAATCACTTGTACCTCAATATAACTGTAAACCTCTGACACCTTTTCATTACACCACTACAAATTACACAGATTTCCCTTTTATTTCTTCGGCTTACCTGGCTGAATATAAAAATGAAGCCTTAAAGGTTTATATGTTATACAATTTGGTATTCTCCAATCTAGCAGAATAATGGCAAAATTCAGTAAAATTATCCAACATTGCTTTACACAATGTAATCAAATATCTCACAACACATTGCTTATCTCCCAAACCAGACATAAACAACAATTTAGTAGAAATCTAGAAAGATAAACATTCACACTCAATGATCTCAACATTGTTCATAGCATTCTCTCTCACAAGTCAAGAGGTCAGCTATCAGACCAGTCAAGAGGTCAAGGCAGGATCTCTCTCATTCTGAGGAGAGGCAGCCTGAGGCCCTGTATGACTGATTGGAGACTTAGGAGATGTGGGATTTATACTGCCTTCTCCCCTAGTCTTGCTACATCATCTGACTAAAAATGGACTGCTTCCCTGGTCATGCACATACATGCAGATTATGTACGTGTTACATAACATTGGTGCATAGTGAAGGAGTTAAAACAGTAGTATATGAAAAGAGATTAAGTATGATGTGTATTTCATACTGGTGGCTTGAAGCACTGTTTTCTGTTACAGAGCTAAAGGGAGTATTGTATCCAGTTAGAACTGACCACATGATTACTAAACTAAAAAGTTTAGATAAACTTTCTCTTTTTCTCTAATCCAATTCCGTCCCTCTTAGACTAACTTTTTAATGGGCATCTACATCTTGGTTCTCCATCTATGATGAAATACATCCTCAAATTTGTCAACTTTTCCATACAGTTGTCCAGGAGTCATAACTGTAAAAAAGTAATGATATTCAAGCTTTAGCTATACCAGGCCCACTTGAAAGGCTGGTGAGAACTGAGGTCCTTGGCTCCATGCTCAGTGTTTGATTCTAGTCTGGAGTGGGGCCTGGAGATTTACATGTCTGTTAATTGCTCAGGTGATGCAAATGCTAGAGCCCTGAGACCACACTGCTGTCCAGAGCTCCATGCACCAGTGAATCTGAGTAAGGCAGCCAGGAAAGCACAGTTGTTCTCAACTCTTAGCCAAGGCAATAACAGCCAGGTGTCCAAATATAACTGAAGTCCAGGGTTGGAGCTGAATTGTATTTCTAGCCATCTTGGACCAGTGGCATTCCAATACTGCTGTCTGAATTTACTGTGAACTAATAATAATTCTACTAGCAGTCTACAGCTAACTTGACGAAGAGTGGCTGAGCAGTTTAGTTTTTCAAAAATGTCTCACAAGAAACATCTCTGGAAGGAGCACTGAGCCTCTGAACGCTTTCTAAAACCCATTTAGTCCTGCTGCCATCACTACTATCAGATGGAACTTCTCTTCCAAAACCATCCAGTGAACCACTAAGCTCCTACAGGAGCTGAAGGGATTTTAACACCAGCAACAATGGTTTCTTTTCAAACACACCAAAAGGGCTTCAAAGTAGTGAGAATGGAAAGAGTAAGCAACTGCAGTGCACTTCATCAACAAAGGCCAACATTTACATAGGTCATGTTGCATCTTCTTCAAATTGGTGTGAGTATAGTAATCGATGACTAATTCTACACCATTTCTGGGAAGTTTACCACTTCCTTGGTTACATATGGACTCCACACTAGCATTACATAGTAAACCTATTATACCAATTCATTTTATAGCCAGTCAGTATAATTAGGCATACTGTCTACACACACACACACACACACACACACACACACACACACACACACACGATATTTTGTTTGTGCTCTAACAAATAAAGCTTGCCTGGAGATCAGAGTGTGGAGCTAGCCACTAGTTAACCATAGAGGCCAGGCAGTGGTGGCACACACCTTTAATCCCAGCACTTGGGAGGAGGAAGCAGGAAGATTAGGAGTTCAAGGCCACCCTGGGCTACACAAGATTGATCCTGTCTAAAAGAGAAACAGCCAGGCAATGGAGGCTCACACATTTGATCCCAACACTCGGGATCTCATGCCTTTAATCCCAGTACTTGGGAGGCACATGCCTTTAATCCCAGCACTAGGGAGGTAGAGACAGGAAGTGATATGCCTGGGCAGAGAGAGGAATACAAGGCAGGAGGAGACAGGAACTCAGCCCTTTTTTGGTCTGAGGATTCCTACAGGTAAGAAGTCTCTCTAGTGGCTGGCTACTTTGCTTCTCTGATCTTTCAGTTTTTACCCTGATATCTGACTCTGGGTTTTTATTATTAAGACCAATTAGAATTCATGCTACACACACATGCACGCATACACACACACACACACACACACACACACACACACAAACCCCCCCAAAAAAAACCAACAAAAAACACAAAAAAATGTGATTTTATTTTTCTTTCAATTATAACAATTCATTTTAATAATGGTTAACAAAGATGAGTCAAAAGTTTTCATAAACTGACCAAAACATGATATATAACTGTAACAGCAGCTGGCATTCACCAGTCCTTAGACAGTAGCAGGTCCTACTGACTTTTCAAACTCAATCTTCTGGTTGGTGAAAATGAACCACAAGGAGCTAAGCAGCTTGCCCAAGTTGCTTTCCCTACAGAGGAGTCAATCAGGATATTTCAACTATGCTTCTGAGACGTTATTATAACAACAACACAAAATCACACAAAAATGGCAGAACAGAGTCTGCTTTAGGTTGGGGAGACCTGGAACTGGGGAGTACTCTGTGCCCCGCCCCCGTGGAGACTGTGGGTGAGAGAGTGCCTATGAAGTATGTGCAGTTGGTTGTCCAGAGCGATTCTACACACATTTTCCATAGTGCTCTTCAGTAACTACTCTCTCTCGTTCATACTATAGTGGGGGCTGTTGGTCCCCAGCTGATGTCCCTCAGCCCCAGATCTGACACTGTTGCCTTTAGCTCCCTGCATCTTCATTCCTGAGTAGGCTCACCTAGGCTGGGCATGACAGCAAGGGCAGAGAGTAAGGTAAGCAGCCACCCCACACTGCCTGGGCAGCAACTGTGGAAGTCCCATATCATCACCACCAGAGTACTAGGACATCCCATCATACTGGGTCACTCCATATCATGATGCCTTAGTCCAACTTCAAAAGTCCCTATGGTCTATCACAGCCTCAACATTGTTTAAAAGTCCAAAATTCAATGTCTCTTCTGAGACTCATGTAATCTCTTACTGTAATCCCCTGTAAAATCAAAATGAAACAGCAGATCACATACTTCCAACAAAAAGTGGCACAGGATATACATTACCATTCCAAAAGGGAAGAAAGGGAGCATAGTGAGGAAATACTGGACCAAAGCAAGACCAAAAACCAGCAGGGTAAACGCCAAAACTCTGCATTTCCACGTCTGATGTCAAAATGCTCTTCAGATCTCCATCTCCTTTCAGCTTTTTGTTTTGTTTTGTGGTTTTGTTTGTTTGTTTGTTTGTTTGTTTTTTGAGACAAGGTTTCTCTGTGTATTTCTGGCTGTCCCAGAACTCACTCTGTAGACCAGGCTGGCCTTGAACTCACAGAGATTGGCTTGCCTCAGCTGGGACTAAAGGTGTGCACCACCACCACCTAGCTTTTTTTGTTGTTTGGGTTTTGTTTTGTTTTTCCTTGGCTCCTTTCAGCTTTGCTGACTGCAACATACTTCTTTCTCTTGGGCTGGTTTTACATCCCATTAGCAGCTCTCTGGTGACTCTTGCATCTCCAATGAATGGGGTCTCCCAACATAATCCAGGCTTCATCTTCACAGCTTCATGCAATGGCCTCTCCAAGCCTCCACGCAGGGACACCCCTGACCCACACCGGCCTCAGTGGCTTGTTTTAGTCATGGAGGTAGATTCCACAACCCCCTTCTTCTCTCCTTAGCTCTAAAGCTAGAACCACCTGGCCAAAGCTGCCAAATTTTGCTGCTTGCTGGGGCTGGAAGTTGGCCCTGTCACTCAATTACATCCTTACCAGCTTTCTGTTTTTGATGCTTTCTTTCACTGCTTAAGCTTTTCTTTCCCTTCCCACAAGTTGGAAGCTCAGCTGAGTGGAGTCTGCCCTGAGGTCACCACTCCCTTTATTCCATTTAGTTTCAAGCTTTTCTTTAAACTTTTTATCTCTTTGAGCACTGGACTTGGCTCCATTATGCCTTTTTGTGCTCCTTTTCTCCTTAAACTGTACATTTTGTATTTTTCCTTGCTTAGCTTGTTTCCTTTTATTGTAGATCTGCCCAAGAGTGACCACTAATAACCACACAACAGAACCAATACTAGGCTGTCTTGAAATCTTCTCTGCCAATACCATTAATCCAAAACTCTTCAATTTAGCCTCAGGCAGATTTTTAAGACAAGAGCAAAAGGCAGCCACATTCTTTGCCAAAACACCACAAGAATGGTCTCTAGGCCACTTACTAATATTCTTCCTCTCTGAAACCTCCTGAGCCAGTCCATCATTATCTACACTGCTCTCAGCACTACTATATTCCACACTCCTACTAGTATGGCCCATTAAACCCTGCTTAAAATGTTCAACTTCTTTCCTATTCCAAAATTCCAAAGTCCACATTTTACCAACAAACTACATGGTCAGGCCTGTCACAGCAATACCCGACTCCTGGTACCATCTACTGGGAAATGGACTAGAGTCCATTCATATTTACATTAACTACATGCCCTGAAACTGTGCAAGGCTGAATGTCAAAGCAGGTGACTAATTCATCTGGTGGAGACCACTTCAAAATACCACAGTATTCAGGTTATGGTGGAGACAGTGCTGATTGAGTTTAGCCAGACTTACATAAAACATGAGAGTAAAAGACAGAGTGGAAAGATATGAAAACTTGCACTTTGGCCTAGGAAGAAGCATGCATGCATAAAGTTTCAACCAAGAGAGGGTGCTTGTTAAAGAGATCAGTGCCATCAAAGAGACAGTTACTTGTAGCAAGACAAGTAGAAAGCTATCTTAAGGACATCTTGGAAATTAGCACAAGCCCATCTGTTATAGCTTATGAAGAGTGTAGAAGTATAAATTTATTTCAAAGACTTTGTTTGGGAAGATAGCTCCAGGGTTCCCTCCTGTACAGGGCCTTGTAGGGACCTAGTTCCTGGGACTTATTCCCTGATGCTCAGCTTTCTAGGCACTCAAAGCTGTAGCAGCTGACGTTTGAGGGGACCCAGGGGATATAGTTCATACTGTCAGTAGACCAAAGTCCACACTATCAGCACAATGCAACTTCTACAGGCATGTAGAACGTCAGAGTTACAGGCTGAATCACAGGAACTTGCACCCAGAGGTCAAAGACAAAGCCAGGCAGTGCGTGGGAAGGCTGGAGTAACAGGCAATGTGTGAAGCTGTGAGAATGAGGCTAGGCCCCAAATGAAACCCCAGGAATTTACATTCATAAAGAATACGGAATATCTACTAAGAAAGGCCATAGGCAGTGAGGTTAAATACATCAGCCTGAGTTCACACACCCAGCATGAAACAGCCAGGATCTGATAAGCCCTCAGAGGCTGTTTCTAATAGACTGAACTAAAAGCAGAATCAAGAAAGACAGATGCTTAAGATAGAGGCAACAGCAATAAAACTCTGCTAACAAATTCCTGCACACTATGTAACCCTGCAAAAGGATGGAAAGTGTTTCTGCCTTCCAGGCAAGTCATGTAAAACAGCAGTGCAAATCTTCTAAGGGAGCCAGTTGGAAATTCGGGTTTTTGCTTCTCTTTATTCATATTTATTTATTTACTTATTTAATTTTTTATAGCACTGAGGATCAAACCTTGAACCTTGAGCATATTACACATAATCACTGAACTCCATCCCATTCTGTTCATTCAAAAATAAAAGTTTTACTTATTTTTATTTTATGTATATGTGTTCATGTATGTATTGTACCATACGCATGCAGTACCTTTGCAAGTTGGAAGAGGGTGTTGGATCTCCTGGAACTGAACCTATAAACTGTTGTAATCTGCCATGTGCATGCTGGGAATAGAACTCACATCCCTCTGCCAGAGCAGTAAGTGCTCTTAAACTCTGAGCCATCTCTCTGGGGCCCCATCTACTTACTTTTTTTTTTTTTTTTTTTTTTTAACAAACACAATTTAGATCCTAACTGAGATCTTCATTAAAGAAAGTGTAATTAGAGGAGGCTGAGATTTTAGCATGGCCCTAATGATGGGAAGCTCTATAGAAAAAGTAACTCTTTCATGGGACCAACTCACATAATCAGAGGTGGTATTAACATGAAATTTGTTGATTTGTACTAGACTTCTACAGGGAAGTTAAAGGGTGTATCAAAAAGGAAGGGAATGTGAATTTATAAATGCCCTAAGGTGGCCAACAGTGGAAACTGAAGCCCCCAAAGCACACCTTAGCACCTGTGCCAAACAAGCTTGTTGGCCTCACACAACCTGCTGTTCTTCCTGTGCTGCCCAGTGGAACCTGGACACCCCTGCACTCTTCCATGTCATTTCACCCAATTCACTGAGTGAACTCTCTAACATCCTTTTTCTTTTCTTTTTTTTTTTTACACTGTGGGAATCAAACCTAGGGCCTTACACACATCTGGGGAAAAGTTACATGAACAAGTCTGAGCTCTGTGTAACACCAGCCATATCAGGACTTTACACAGCATCAGGACCACGAGGCACAAATTATTAGGCAGGCATATTACTCACATTAAAAAATGATACAAAGCCTAGAGGATTAGAGATCAAGTCCAAATTTGGAGAGACTAAGGATTCAAACCCATTACACTGTCTTGTACAACTTCCCATCTATAAAATCTTAAAATGCAAGAGATCCCAAGGACACTGTATAGTGTCTTGGTTATTTTTCTATAGCTACGACAAAACTCCATGACCAAGGCAACTTATAGAAGAAAACGCTTAATTTTCGGTTCCAGAGGTTTATGACCACTGAGGCAGAGAGCAGACGTGGCGCTGGAGTAGTAGATGAGAGCTCACATACGATTCACAGGCATGACGAGGCAGAGAGCGCTAAGTGGACATAGCATGGGCTCTGAAAACATCGCAGCTGGACTCAAATGACATGCCTCCTCCCACAAGGCCACACCTCCTAATCCTTCCCAAACAGTCTTATCAACTGACGACCAAGTAGTCAAACATACAAGCCTAGTGGGAACATTCTCGTTCTAATTTTCACATATTCAAAACTACCACTGAATGGTATTTTTCAAAAACGTCCACATATATGAAACTACCACTGAATGGTATTTTTCAAAAACATCCTACCTTTGTTTAACACTACTCAGAATCAGAACAACAACTTCAGCCAGATTCAAAGTGTAAACGGGAGATTTTATAACCAAGTGAGTCAGGTGAGCAGAGGTGCAGAAGGGGAGTGAGCTAACTTCTTACAGCTGTTACCTTGTCTGCAATAACCTGCAATAGCGTAATATAATCTGACAGTGCGGGAAAGTGATGAAATTCATAGGCAAACTCTTTATTCTTGTTGCCATAGGAGTTCAGAATATAAACATATTAAGCTGGGCAAATATTTGGATGCTAGAATTGACAATTATTTTCAACACAAAGCATAGAAATCATGTTTTTTAAATTGCAAAGAATGCTGATTTCAACAAAAATCTGTGCAAAGAAGAGACTTGGGGCTATAAATAAAATCATTAGCAACAGTTTTAAGAAAACATTATGAATCCTCAATCCATTACTTACACATTTTTAAATGCTGTATTTCTAACAGCTATCCAAGTGCTACATTTATGCAAATAACAACAAAATGAACTCATGGCTCCTGATTTCTACTAATGTAGAAACAATTAGGTTATCTGATAGAGCTAAGAATAATGAGGCTCAGTGATTATTATCATTACAGAAATAATCCACTGAGCTGGAAATTTGTTGTTGCTGTTGTTTGTTTTTGAGATGGGATCTCACCAAGTAACTCCGACTCGTCTGGAACTTGTTATGTAGACCAGGCTGGTCTCAAACTCACAGAGATCTGCCTTCCTTTGCCTTCTGAGTGTTGGGATCAAAGGTATGCACTGCCATGCCTGGTATGGGCATTTATTTTTGATAAATGGACAAGTGTCATGTCATAAAAATAAATGGAAATGGTGGGATGGGGAGAGTAGTCAAAAACTGTTATCAAATTGCAGACAGATAAAAAGCCAATGCTGAAATATACTAGAGGAAATTATTTCTCATACAGTATCCCAGCACACGGGATCTCATTGCTCTGAGTTTATAGCTAACGGTTCTGTGCAGGTGCAATTTCTGAGGTTGTTCTTTTAGAAGTGATGGCCAAGTAGAAGTGTGGCATGAACAGGCAGCAGCAGCAGGAGGTTCTGCCTCAGGATTACCAGCAGAGTCCTCAACCAGAGCCTGCCCCTGTCTGTGTAGGGAAGAGATGGCAGAGGAACATGGAACATGGAAGACATGGAGTGTTTGCTTCTTCTCTTGGATGGAAACATAAGGCACTGTTTGTTCTGTTTCCAAAGTCACTAATGTCCTTTATCAGTCACATACATTCCTCGAGAGTGATAATGATGTCAATTATGTGACAGTTTTGCAGTGCTATTCAGGAAAACCAATAATGGCCACCAAGGGCCAACAAAAGAACCCTTCAATAAACATCACCATTCACAGATGAACAATACAAGGTCAGTGCTGGTAATTAATGGCAAAGGACTTACCTTACTGGATCCTAGAGAATGTTTGCAGGGTGTAAAATTTTTATCTGCTTCCTGAAGCCACTGTAACATCCCTGGAATTCTGCCTAAGGGTATTTCTCTGAACCATGAGAAAGTACTACGAAACACAAGTTAAGTGAAATTTGCAAAAATCCTTACATTTCTTCTGGAATCCAAATTAATTGTATTTTTCTCATCCTTTTTTATTTTGGCTAATTTTATGAATTTTTGTTTTCAGTTTGATTCTGACTAAGTCCTAACCATCTGCATCGTGAGATCTAACAACTTCAGGCAAACAGTCTGCTACTCACTTTCTACAGGTAATACCTGCTGCTCACTGCAGGCAGGCCTCCTGGCCCCTCTTCCCCAGCAGCCCGAGGCACCCAGATGCAGGGGCGGGCATCCACACAGGGCCACTGTGAGGCAGACTCACCCTGAGCCCTCAGGTGAGTGCTCTGAGGTGAAACAGGTGGCAGGGCATTCTGAAAACTGGCTGGAATCAAAAGGAACCTTGGTGCTGTACAGCCCCCACAGCTGAGAACTGCATTACTGGACACTCTGAGGAAAGTCTGCTCAGTGAAGCCTTCCGCAAGCATCTAAGGGAAAACAGTCATTTTTATTGTTTACACAATTCCCGAACTAAAGATGCTAAAAATCTTCAAGGCATGTGGTGAAAGTACCTTTTCTGAAATATTGAATTTGAGTTCCTCAATGAAAATTTATCAATCCCAACATTCACCTACTTCTTACTTGTGAGCAGAGCCACTAGCTTAGTGGAAGAGAACTAGGTCATTTAAAAGCATTCTGAACATTTCCCCCTTCTCTTCTTCCCTAATTGTGTCTTCTGTGACGAACCCGCCCTGAAGCTCCTGTGACCACGAAGCTTTCCTATTCTGGCATTACTGGAATCTGCTCTCCAGTGCCTCACTCTAGCTCTAAGGCTCTTTGCATAGAGATGCAACAAAATGACATTATCAAGCAGAAAGAGTGACGAGTGGGAGAAATTAAACAAAAATGAACGCAAGACCGGAAATCAGTTCCCAGCAGTACAGTGGGCTTCTCTGGCTGTCTTAGGACTAGTCTACCAGAAGACAACATTACCTAGTAGATGAAAGGGAGCAGGAAGAGAATGGAAAAGGAGGGCGAAAAATAGATTCTTACTGTGGAACAGTTGAGAACACAAGTTTTGGAACCCATTGGACCAGGATTCAAATAAATCCCACAATTTCACCCCGTTAAAGACACTCTAACCTTGAATGAGTGAATTCTCTCTGAAACCTTGATTTTAACATCTGGAAAATGGAACTGATCATATGTAGCTATGGAGGGTTTGAGAATTAAATCTGAACACCTAAGACAATGTGCCTAGCAGGGTAGTTGGCACACACTGCAGTGAATCAAGAACGAATAGCTGCCATTGCTACCCAGGTTTGGTTAGCTTTCTCCATGTGTCTTAGTGATATGGGATTGCTTCCTGCCCATTCCCCTAGCCTCATCGTGTACTAGTTTTTCCCTGTGATGTGCCTGGCATGCCTTCTGTACCTATAGAGAAGAGCAGGTTTCTGCCATCCACTCTAGTTGGTTCTCCTGCTTAGAATGTTCTACACAGAGATAGAGTAACGTGACTGTTCTTAGAAATTCACACTGTAGCTTAACAACTCAGCTTCTGAAAGAGGTCCTCTATGACAACTGCTGTGGTTTGTATGAGGAATGTCAATGGTTCTTATGTTGAACATTTGCCCTACTTGGTTGTGCTCCTGACAGGTGACTACATCAAGGGAGTGTTGCCTTCATCAATGACTTCATGTGGAATAATATATTAGGAGATGGGGCCAGCTGGATGAAGGAAGTCACTGGGGGAGAGACTCTGAAGGATATTCCATTGCCCCTGAACCCTTCCTGCCCTTCTCTCCGCCCCTGGCTGCCATGAGGTACACCATGATGTTCTGCTGGCTTCAGGCCCAAAGCTATGGAGCCAGCCCAACTGTGGACTGGAACTTCTAAACCATCAGGCAAAACACACTTTCTCAGTTAAGTTGTTTTTCTTAAATACTTTGTCACAGTAATAACAATAAGACCTAACACACTAATCATCCTCAGAAATTATCTCTCATTCTCCAGCAGAAGCCTATTCCAATTACCTACTTAACACAGTTTCACAACTGATACTCTTATTGGATTAGTATGTCTTCATACTTGCTATAGATTTTTTGCCAACAGACTTCTCCACAGGTGGGTCCTTAGCGCTCAGGAGAATGCAAAGACTGGGAAGACAGTAAGTCTGAACCTGTAAGGAGATGGGTTGGAGGCATCAGAAGTAACTATGATTTGACAGAGGGTTTGATTTCTGTTTAGGTGGACTACAAATGAGTTTCTATGCCTAAATAGTACTGACCAGCACAGAACAAGCAAAAAAGGAGATACCCATTTATTCCACATCTACCCGGTGATCTTGGGATAGATTTCAGAGGCAATTATTAGACATTTGTTCTAAGTCACAGAATGCATAAAGCCAACTACTATATTCCAGTTACAGATTAAGTAAGTTGAAATTTTCATTCCTTTATCTCCCCCGCCCCGACTGAACATATGTGGTTTATTAGATGAAATCAGTCAAATATTTGAATCTGTAGAGATAGTAAGGTTTTGCACTTGACAGGCACACAATTGTCCAAGCTTGGTAGTTTAGCAAGTCTGTGTCTTTCAAACAATAAGCTGAGAAGCCTGCCACAGTACACTGAATATTTCATAAGAGTCTGTGTACAACATTCTCCTTGGCCTTGATTGTGGCAATAGTACTTCTCTTGGCATTTGGCAGTGGATCAGTAACAGTTCAGGAGATATATTTTATCTTTCTTATGCTCCAAAATACGGTAATGTTGAAGGGATGGGAGTAATTACAAGTGACTGACAGACACAGGGTGATGGCATTCCCCCCATGCACCATCTAACAAAATCCCAATGTCAGGCTTGGGAAAGCTCCCCTTGAGCTGTTGGCTGGGGCATTATAACAATCTCCCAAAACAAAATGGGCTGTTGCCATCACTCTTGGTTGCCTTCCATAACTTAAAGGTAAGACCCTATTGTTCAACACACCACATACTTTGGACACAGAACCTGAATGAATAAAGCTAGAACTGACTTGGAGGCCTCTGCCTTGAGAACCATTCTCACAGTATTGAAAGGTTCTAATAGTAATGCAAGTTGTAAATGAAGGCGAGCAATTGGCAATCCTACCCAGCTGTAAAGTCCTGAACCACAATGATTGGCCTGGTACGATATTTCCCCAAAGTGCAACCGGACACTTACATCCTGGGGTAACCAACAACTGTCCAATTGGACTTAAGGCCTGCTTGGTGGGAGGGAATTCATGGTTGGTACTGCAAACCTAGTCAATACCTGTGGCTTAAACCTTAACCTTATTTCAGGATCCTGAAAAGGGATTTGGGAGCAGGTAGCCAGATCAATGTTCTTTCCAGGGGCCACAATGAATAAATCTCCATTTTCTGCCTTCATTATTAATTTGGCTCTTTTAATTGGCTTATGGAGAATGGGTAGCCAAACCTGGCTCATTGGTAAGAACACAATCACTTCAGTAAAGTGAGGACAGGTCCATCAACAGTCTATATGATGGCTCCTTCTCTTCCACTTTAAACAAGTAATTAATGCAAGTAAGTATGCTTCATGATGCAAATAACTGTGAATTACAATGTAAAGATATCACTTAGAGTGAGAAGAAAACTGTGTTGTGTATGTGGTTCTCTCAACATTTAAATGGTTTTGTGCTGAAATTTTTGCTTTACTTTGGAATTGAATATACACAGTTTTTTATTTTAAGGAAAAATTTGCATCTTGCTATTTTTCTCATAATTGCTTTGAAAAAAGTGTTTGCTGCATTAAGTCTTGGTTTCTGGATTGACTGGAAGGTTTAAATCCAGCGAGGTTTTACGAAAAAAGATGATGTGCCCTGTGTGAAGGCTCACTAGCCAACACTGCCTTCAGGACTTTGAAACCTCCGGCCTCCTGCAGCCAGGTTGAGTTTCTAACAGCTTTCAGAAAGCATACAGTGCTAAGAGGGAAATAAAAATGAAAACAGTCTATCTGTAAGTGGGCTACCTATACTTTGGAGAAGTTCAAGGAGATAACAGAACCCAGCAGGTTTCAGAACATGACACAAACCTCTCCTGATACCATACTGTATTCTTGACTTTTTTACCTCCTACTTACCCACTAACACCAGGCTGGGACCAGAACTCCAGGATCCAGAATTTTCTAATTTTTTAAAAGTATTTCAGTCATTCATAAAAAGAAAGTTCTGCCATATACTAGGAGCACAATGCCTGGCTGAAGCAGAGGTGAAATAATAACACTTTTATCATGGGCAATTACGATGATAGTGAACATTGATTAAGTGTTATAGGCCAGGCATTATTGTAAAGATGTCATAGGTATGATCATATTTACTCCTATGAAAACGTCACTATGGACACCTCCATTTTATAGAGAAACCAAGACACTAACAAGCTAATTTGCCTGCAGTCCTATAGAATGGAAGGTAAGTGAATGACAACCATGTTTTCCCTAAGGCTTTGCTGTTTTTATGAGCTCCTAGACAATAAGACACTGATTCGTAAAACCTATGTGAGGGTTCTATATGCTTTATGAAATGCCTAAAAATGAGAAGTGTGATCCTGGACTAACTTCTAAGTTGTTTATTTTGGTACTAGGAGGGATTGAATCCAGAGCCCCCTGTATGCGTCTTATCATTTTATCTCATCATGACACAGACTCTAGGCAACTTATCCATGCTCATCTTAAACTTGTAACCCTTCTATCTCTGCCTACACAGAAGCAGGGATTACAGACTTGAGTCACCAATCTCAGCTTTAAGTTCCAATATCTAAAGTATAAATGTAGATAGTCTCGATTGTGAAAATATTTCAATCATTTACAAAAAAAGTTCTACCATATGTGAGAAGAAATGTTCTTAATTATAGTAATTATGCTAATCTGTGAAATAAATATAAGAGACAGATATTAAAGTCTTAAAGGTGGCAGCTCTGTCA
This sequence comes from Peromyscus nudipes, assembly GCA_902168325.1. Classification (NCBI taxonomy): domain Eukaryota; kingdom Metazoa; phylum Chordata; class Mammalia; order Rodentia; family Cricetidae; genus Peromyscus; species Peromyscus nudipes. The sequence goes on along the minus strand of CABHPH010158281.1, from coordinate 52,734 downwards.
AGGCAGGATCACAGGCACAGCATGGCTTCTGGTGTCAGCATGGCCACCAACATCTGCGTGCTGTGGGAATCATGCAGAAGTTCATGATCGGTGCTGCCATCAGCTGCTCGGGGCAAGGATACTTCCTTTGCAGTGGCATTGATGACTGCAGATTCATGACTGAGAAAGAGGGACACGGAAGGCTTCTGTGACAACTTCCCCCTCCTCAAAAAACAAACAAGCAAGCAAGCAAATAAAAACCAGTCCAGACAGGAAACTATTGAAGAGAGTCCTTAGAAGTTAGGATAATATGCCAAAGTGTAGTTCTTCACAGCCGATGGCTTCTGGCATGGGTGAGGTAAGGAAGGACTGAGTTTTCTTTAAGGGCTGGCCACAGGGAGTTCGACCATGCTCCAGTGAGTGTACAGGCAACATAAATTGGACTTGGTGGGTTTGTTTTGTTTTGTTTTGTTTGTTTACTTGTTTCGGGATGGCAAGAGTGGGAAGGTGGACCTGGGATGAATGGGAATTGGGTGTGATGAGGGTGCATTGTACAAAATTCCCAAATAATTAATAAAAACATTATGTTGGCAGAGGGAAGAATAGTTTTCAAAAGAGAACTTGTCTTCAAAATACAGATGTAATGAGGAATTTGAGCACATATTTATTGTTACAATAACAATGTAAGAAAAGTCCCCAAATTTACCAATAAAATATCAGATATTTAATATGGGTAAAGGGTCAGGGGCTTCATTAACTTGCAAACAGTCATACAAAGTTTACTTTGAAGTCTTTTCACACCGAAAACCCTTACACACTGCCAGTGTGACTCCGGTAAACACCATTCCAGTCTTTCCTTTCTAACTCTGTAGACAAACAGAGAGTGAACTAACAGAGAAGCCTGAAGATTTCTGTTCTTTTTCTGCCTGCAGCTGAAGCTGATTTTGTGTTCACACTTACAGAAGCACTTGCCCAGTGTACACAAGGTGATGTATCTGTTCCCTAGAGTCCAGAAAAAAGTGAACATACACACATACATACACACACACACACACACACACACACACACACACACACACCAATGCCTTTCAAAGAGAATCAACACACTAGGAGAATGGACTAAACTCAGAAGTCTACAAATCAGAGAGACATTAATTTTATTCTTTCTCATCCAAAGACCCAGTGACTGTGGTTATAGAACATTTCTGCTTGGCTGCATCATGTTCGTGTTTGTGTTCTATAAGCTACTTGCAGGTTTCAAGCAAAGTAGTACTCAAAACCTCCCTGGAAGAAAAAGCCAAAAGAACACCAGAAACTGTAACAGTTGTCCATCTTTCTTCTGCAGCTTCCCCCTAAAAGTTTTAGGCACTGGGACCCTGATTCAAAGAGACAAGAAAAGACATACGTGAGGACAGCAAGGAAGGGAATAAGTAAAAGGCAAGTATAACACCATACGTTTATAAAGTCACAATAAAACCTCCATTTGGCTTGCTTCAGTTTCCTGAGACAGGGTCTCACTAGGTACCCTTGGCTAGCCTCTAACTCACTGTTTAGACCAAGCTGGATTTGAGTTTTTAGTACTCCCCTGTCCATGCTGAATTACAACTGCTGAGTTACAGAAACGTACCGCCACACCCACTATTTTGTAAGCTAACTTAAGAAATACTTTTCAGTGGGACCAGGACCTGTCCTCAGTGCATGAGCTGGCTGTTTGGAACCTGGGGCTTATGCAGGGACACTTAGCTCAGCCTGGGAGGAGGGGACTGGACCTGCCTGGACTGAATCTACCAGGTTGAACTCAATCCTCAGGGGAGTCTTTGCCCTGGAGGAGATGGGAATGGGGGGGGGGGGGGGGGGAGGGGGGGGGGGGGGGGGGGGGGGAGGACAATGGAATCCGTGGCTGATATGTAAAATTAAATTAAATTATAAAATAAAAAAATCACCAAATATATATATATATATAAAGAAATACTTTTAAAAACGGACAAGGAAAAACAGGGACAGAGCTTCACCAGGAGTCCAATCCCTGGCTCCCATTTCCTGCTGAGTTTTTTCTTAAGAGGAAATTAATGAGGAATCAAGTTTATTTTCAATATATCTTATACTTACTTACTGTGGGGTGTGTGTGTGTGTGTGTGTGTGTGTGTACGTGTGTGTCTGCATGGTGCCACAGCATCTGTGTGAGAGTCAGAGGACAACTTCTAAGAATTGGTTCTTTCACTTCACCATGTGGGTTTGAACTCAGGCTGTCGGGCTTGGTCACAAGCACCTTTACTCTTTGAGCCACTTCGCTGACCCACTGACAGGCAGGTGGCAGTCCAGACATCATCCAAACAACATTTCTTCTGGTTTCTCACTCTTATCCTCCTAGACACAAGTAGCTGCAGCTTTAACCACATAAATGGTTCTTTCTGTGTTTTTGCTTTCCTTCTTATTAGCTCGTTTTTTCCCAGAGCCACAAAGGACCTAATTACTGGGCTTCAAGCCTACACTGACAGGGATTCTGGTGCAATAAACTGAAATCAAAGCCATTCTCTGGCATATTACCTATGTCAACTGAGGAGGCCTGTGCTGCCTGGAGACTGGGGTTTCTCAGAGTCTGATTCTACCCTTTAGAACTCTCAAACTGAAGCCTGGCATTTGCTTGGGCAACTCCTTGCTGGTAAACCCAGAGGATGGCAGATGTGCAAGTGTGGATGCAGAGTTGGGACATTCAGCCTCTTTCAGTGCTGCTGTGTTGTGGGGTCCTGGTTTTCAGCACATCACCGTCAGAACAGCTCAGCAATGGCTTCAGAAACCTCCTGTTTCATCTCATGGTTGTCTAGTTGTTCTTGGCAGGAAGGTTAGTTTATGAGGCAACTGTGTTAGTTACTGTTCAGCTGCCATGATAAAATACTATGACCAAAGGCAACTTAAAGACCAAGAGTTTGTTTATTTACTGTGGTGGCCTGCAGAGGCTATCTAGTGAGGCCTTACTCAGGGTCAGAGAATCTGGGCTTGCTTTACTCAGCAGGGCTGCATAATGGGATGATTTGGCCATGGGCATGTTTATCAGGTGTTTTGAAGGGTCTACACTTGGCTGTATGGTGTGCTTTGATCTCACAAGGGGGAGGTCTTTTGCCTCTGCCCTTGGCATATTATAAAAAGCCCCTTTGAATAAAGCTCTGGCCAGCTGGGTATTGACCCAGGGCCCTCTGGAAGCTATCCTGTGTCTCTGTCTTTCTTATTATCACTTTCTATCTTTCTACCTAATATTTCCTCATTCCTCTCTCTTCTACCCAAGAACCCTTTGAAAAGTGTGAGCAGGTCAGAGTTGGACTCCAGTGGAGTCCCACAATTTGGCTTGTATTTCCAGGGGATAGAGTCCACTATGGTGGAGTAGGCATGGCATGATAATAGACACAAGAAGCTGAGAGATGACATCCTTACCCATACAAAGGAAGTAGGGCAAGAACATAAACCCTCAAATCCCACTGCTAATGATCTATTTGCTTCAACAAGGCTCTTCCTCCTAAAGGTTCCATAACTTCACTGAACAGAGCCACCAACTGGGGACCAATTGCTCTGATACATGAGCCAATGGTGCACATTTCTCATTCAAACCTGTTCATCACCAAATGTGAGTATTTCTGAAGTTCACTTTTTCTTAATGGCAAATCATAAAACAGTATCCACAGTGACTGTGCTTGAAGGCCTCAGAAGTACATGTGCACAGTTCAGAGGCAGCAGAGAACGTCTTCCATTACAGCAAACAAATCAACTAAATTCACCCAAACCATTTCTACACAACACTTGTATAGAAGCAGGCAGGAGAGCTATGCATTCTGGGGCTGCAGGTCCTTCTGCAGCACATAGAGGGTTGGGATTGTGAGGCCGAGGGATCTAGCACACTAAAGGCCACTGTGCACTTCAAGACCTTAGACAATTCATGCTGCTTTCTGCTCTCATCAGACACCAAATGCATTACAATTTAATGTATCAAGGCAGGTATAATAGGGAAATATTTTTCTTTAAAAATTATTATTTTTGTGAGTTCGAGGCCAGCCTGGTTTACAGAGCAAGAGCCAGGACAGGCACCAAAACTACACAGAGAAACCCTGTCTCAAAAAGCAGAAAGAAAGAAAGAAAGAAAGAAAGAAAGAAAGAAAGAAAGAAAGAAAAGAAAGAAAGAAAAATTATCATCATCATCATCATCATAAGTAGTAGTAGTAGAAAGAGAGAGAGAGAGAGAGAGAGAGAGAGAGCGCGAAAGAGCGCAAGCGCGAGAGAGCATGTATGCACATGTGAATACTACAGTGCACATGTGAAGATCAGGGAACAACCTTGCAGAGTCTGTTCTCTCCTTCCATTTTTATGTGGGTTCCAGGGACTGAATTCAGATCACATGACTTGTAGCAAGCGCCTTTGCCCACTGAGCTATCTTGCTAGTCCTCAGGGATTTTTTTTCCTGTAAAGGACTAGACAGTATTATTCAGCTCCCCACTTCCCATAACCAATACTGAACTCTTGCATTATAGCACTGACGTAGCCACAGATTTTGTGGAAATAAAGGAGTGTGAGTGTGCACAGTACAACTTAAGAATTCTGATGTTTGAGATTCACACCAGTTTCTTTTGTCAGAAATTTGTCTTTTTTTTTTTTTTTTTTTTTTAACCATAAGAAAGGTGAGAATTTGGTTGTGGCAGACCCCATTAGGCCTGTTGCCTATAGTCTATGGAACCCTGTTCAGCAGAAATGAGTACCCCAAAACACTAACCATAACACTAACTAGTCCTTGGCTTGACACCCACATCCATTTGTTCTTCTTCCTGAGGGTTCCACTATGCCTCTAAGAACACTGGTTCTTAACTGCCAGCATGAGTCAGAACTGCCTAAGGGCCTCTTAAAACCCAGTGGGGTCTCCTTGCATTTGTGTTTTCTGATTTGGTGAGCCCAGGGTGGGATGTAATAACTGAACCTTTTACCCAATGCTGAGGTAATACTGATGCTGATCCAGTACCTGGAGGATCCTTGCTCTAGAACACTAGTTCTCAGTCTGTGGGTCAAGATCCCTTTGGGGGTCAAATGGCCCTTTCATAGGGGTGGCATATCAGATATCCTGCAAATCAGATACTTACATTATGATTCACAACAGTAGCAAAATTACAGTTATGAAGTAGCAATGAAGTAATTTTATGGTTGGGGGTCACCACAACATGAGGAACTGTATTAAAGGGTCATAGCATTAGGAAGGTTGAGAACCACTGAAATAGAACCTTCGCAGCAACATCATCAGCTAACTCTAGTATGTCTTCAGTACTATAGTTTGGATCTTGAATGTCTCCCAAGGGTTCAGGTGCTTAAACTCTTAGTTACCAGCCCATGGCACTCCCTTTAGGAGGTGGGGACAAATAGAGGGGAGTCAGGAGACCAGGGTATGCCTTTCAAGGGGGCACTGGGTCTCTGGCCCCTTCCTATTCTTTCTTAGCTTTCTGGGCCCTATGAGGTGATCAGGCCTCCCCCCATCATGTACCTTGTCTCCGAGCAGTGTACTATGCTCCCGCAAGCTGGAGCACCAGAACCAGATAACAGGATTGAAAATTTCTTCCACCATAAGCAGAACTGAACCATACCTGATTATACGCTGATCTCCAAAGTGTTTGTCACAATAGGAAACTGGTGCATTTTCAGCTTCTTAGCTCACTCTCTTCTCTTTCCTTTCTTGACGAATCTGCAACCTGTCTGTCCTCTACCTGATACAGGGAATCCTCATTGACACTTTTCCCTCCTTCATCCTGCATAGAAACAAAACATCTACCCTTCACTAATTGACTCCTAAATACATGTTAATCTGCTTCTGTTTCCCACCTTATTTTAAGCTACCACTGAATTATTTTTTAATTTTTAAGAACCTTCTGATTATATTCCCCACACCCACTCTATTCCAATCTAATACACTCTGCAAAATGCATGCTGAGCAACCACTTAAATAATAGATCAGAGTATCTCTTTGCTATAAAGCAACCTTCAGCAGATTTCTGCAGCTCTCACAGTCTTTCCTGCCTCACCCTGCTTAGCTGTTCTGGACCACACTGTCTCAAGCCATCCCACCATGTTCTCCCTCATCTTCAAACTGATGTCTCAGCCTGTGATTTTCTCACTTTACTGCTGTCTCCACTCAGTTAATACTACTTGCCTTTTCACCTCTTGGTCTAAAGCATATCCTCAGGAAAGTCACCCACAACTCCCTAGGTTAGGCTGATTCTACCAGTGTGCAATGGTTCTAAGCACCCTCTCCACATTAAAATAACAAAAGCAGTCCACACCTATTCCACTAGATTCTATTCCAAACTCAGCCTGTGCTTCTTAATCTTTCCTAACCACAGTGTGAGCAGACTTTGCAGAGATCCTCCTACCACCACTTCCTCTTCTTTCTCTTGAAAACTTAAACTGGGAACCTATGCTTAAGGAGGTTACAAAGTTCATCCAAGGTCAAGCAGCCAGTAGGAGAGCCAGAATGAAAATCCAAGCATCTGCCCCATGACTGCACCTACTGCTCTGGAAGAATAAAGCACCCCACTAGAGCTTATTTGCATGTGGCCAAGCACCAAGCAGCAGGACTTCACAGAGGTACCCACATAAAAAGAACACAGAATACTGGAAGGGTGACTAAATGCTCACTAGACTGAGTCATTAAGGCTTATTTTATAAAAGGGAGTTTCCACTCTACCACTGCTCTCAGTAACAACCCCTAACAGATCTACCTTGTCACAGATATTAAAAGCCAAGTCTTAATTCTTTTCATACCCTGCCGTTATAGCTGGATATTAAGTAATTCCACCCACTTACATGTAAATGTGAGCCAGCAAGGTTTTAAGATCTGATGGCATAATCTAACAATTGTACTTCTGTGACTGATGATCATTTTGAAATAAGAATTCTTGTGAAGTATCTTTAGATTCAGAGGTATATCACAGAAAATGATAGAGACTGGTAAAATCTCTTAAATTTCTTTTTCTTTTTTGGTGGTACTGAGGATGGAACCCAGGAGCTCATGCATGAGAATCAAGGTCATTGCCACTGAGCTGCACCACCTGCCCAGTAATCTCTTTATTTTTGAAGAACAGAACTGTGTGGCAAGAAGTATTACCATAAAACAACATCAAGAGCAGCAAGTACAGTGTGTGCAGGACGACCTTGCAGCATCAGTAGGAAAGGCCATGCCCCTCATGAGCCAGAGTCCCATCCCAGAGTAATTAGCTCTTTAAATCAACATTCCATTCTTCTTACTGTTGTTTCATTATTTTAAGCTATGACACTTAATCCCTCATGAAGCAAACTCTGCCAGACTGAACTCGTGCAATGCACAGAGTGAACAGACAGATTCTCTAAGCAGGGATGGCATTCTTTGCTGTTCAAGCTTTCAGATGTATTCACTAGCCAAGAGGACTTGGACAAAAATATTTAGATAACAAAGTATGTCTCACTGTACAAACTCAGAAACTAAACAGATGGTAAGAAATGTCCAAATTTATTTTTGGATTTCAAGAGTATGGCATTTTGTCTGTTGATCCAATAGAGTCATGGGTTAAATGGGAGAGGAGAAGTGCTGAGAAACCTCTAACTACATTAAGCTTCCTGGGGACATTGGCCATATTCTTAAACTGTTGTGTTATCTCTCTACCTTCTACTGTAGCTTCCTAATAGAAATGTTGGATGAATGTGTAAGAACACAGATGACAGTATCCTTAATCCTACATACACACTGAAAATTTAGTTTGAGTCTATTACTGCAATTTTAAATATAACTGCTGAACTAGCAGTCACTACAGATGACAACTTGATTTCTAGGGGTTACGTGTTCATTAACTTACAGTTACAGGTAAGAATCCAGGCTATTGGGCCTGGCTAAATGACTTGGCAGATAAAGGTACTTGCTGTGCAAACCTGAGGATCTGAAATCAATCCTTGGACCGAAAGCTGTCCTCTGACCTCCACATGTGCACCATGGCATGTGTGTGTGTACACACAAAGATAAAACAATTAAATAAATAAAAAGAACTCTGCTTATGAAGTATTATCAGTGCCACTTGCTAGCTGAATGACTTTAGAAAAGTAAACACCAGGCAAGAGTTTTAGATTTCTTATGCACAAAATGAGGCTAATATACCAACCACATAGGACTATGAGGATTGAATGTTTTCAATGAATGGAAGGCAAATAGATATTCAGTAAGTATTGGTTGTTGCATAATTTACTGTTCTATATACATATAATTTTGTATACTTTATTCATTATTGGTTCATTACAATGAGGTAGCTATTATAATATAGATTATAGGTTGGTATTAATGTTCAAAACAAAACATAATAGCGTTTTCTGTCAATTGCATAAATGGAAAACCATAACAAGTCATTCTGAATTTTACATACTCTTTCATGAGTAGATGTCCAAAGTAGATGAATATCTACAAGGATAAACCAGAAAATTTTCAAAAGATTTATTTAATTTTATGTGTATGAGTATTTTGTCTGCATGGATGTATGTGTACCATGTGCATGACTGGTACTCATAGATGGCAGAATAGGGCACTGGGTTTCCTGAAACTAGAGCTATAGAAGATTGTAAGACACCATCTGTGTGGGAAATAAACTTGGTCTTCTGCAAGAGTAACACACGCTAACCACTGAGCAATACCTCTAGTCCCCAAGAAAGTGTTTTCCAAAGAAATGATTTTAAGTAAACAATCCTATTGGTGTCTGTTCAACAATACGTTTTGGAAAAACAATCATACAAGCTAAAGAAAATGTATGACTTTGTGGAAGAAATCTTCACATGCTTAAGAAAATGTTTTCTGTACAAAATGAATCACATTCAATCATTTTTGTAAAAACTATTTGTCCAAAAGCATTATTTGTACACTGTATTTTTGAACACTGAAGACTTCCCAGAGCTATTCTGAAGAAACTTAAGACTGAGAGCATTTGGAATGGACACAAGCTGGTAACACAAAGGCAAAACCCCAAGAGCCAGAAGATCATTTTAAGGTTTTAGGAAAGTATTTTAATCAGTCAAATTGTCTGAACAATTAAACAGAATCCATAATCCAGCTTCAATAAAGAAGTCCTCTTGGACATCAAGTTTGGAGGCTACCTGTAAGCTAGTCCAATGATGCTCAGAATTTGTGACTTCTCTCTTGTCATGTATGGAGTAGACATGTCTTTTGAAGCCATACAGCTTTGGTCCACAGAAGTGGTTCCCTCAGCTGGCACCTGGCTAAGGTCCCCCATGCATTCTAGCTACAGGATCCCTCCCTAGCCATGTTTTCAACTACTGTGTTCAACCTAGGTCAAAGACATTGACATTTATCTGACTCAAAATTAGCCATTATCACTTAACTTTATTACCGAGTATGCTGGCTTGTTTTATGTCAATTTGACATAAGCTAGAGTCATCTGAAAGAAAGAAACTTCAATTGAGAAAATGCCTCCATAAGATCTGGCTGTAAGGCATTTTCTTAATTAGTGATTGATTGGGGAAGGTCCAGCCCATTGTGGGTGGTGCCATCCCTAAGCTGATGGTCCTGATGTTTCATTACATCAATAGTAACTCTGACTAGGACACCCAGTATACTGTTCTAATTGTCATATTTTATTGTTAGTTATTACTAATTTCTTCATGTGCCTAATGCCTAATTCATAACTTAAACTTTATCCTATATATGATAAAGATATATATGATATATATGATATATATGATACATACACACACCCCTAGGGAAAAGCATGGTGTATATGACTTTGGCACTGCCTTGCAGCTTCAAGCACCCATTTGGGATTATAGAACATGTCCCTGAAGATAAAGGGGGTTCAGGGTGACTGTACTTTTTTAATTGTTTTAAACAGTATCTAAACACTTACTATGTGACATTTTTAAAGTACAATTCTATGGTATGAACTATGTCTTAGTGTTTCTATTGCTGTGATGAAACACCATGAACAGAGCAACTTGAGGGATTGCTGGGGATGTCGTTCTGTATGCTGTGAAATGTGCTGCTCTGATTGATAAATAAAACGCTGATTGGCCAGTAGCCAGGCAGGAAGTATAGTGTAGGTGGGATAAGCAGAGAGGAAGTGGAAGGCTGAGTCAGGAGACGCTGCCAGCTGCTGCCGCTGCCATGAGAAGCAAGATGTGAAGGCAGAACTGGGAAAAGGTACCAAGCCACGTGGCTAAACATAAACAAGAATTATGGGTTAATTTAAGATGTAAGATCTAGCTAGCAAGAAGCCTGAGCCATTAGGCCATGCAGCTTTAATTAATATAAGTCTCTGTGTGTTCATTTGGGTCTGAGCAGCTGTGGGATCAGGCAGGACCAGAAAAACTCCAGCTACAGGGGATTATGTTGCTTACACTTCCACATCACAGTTCATATCAAAGGGAGTCAGGGTAGGAACCTGGAAGCAAGAACTGAGTCAGAAGCCATGGAGGAGTGCTGTTTACTGGCTTGTTCCTCATGGTTTGCTCACAAGGCAATCTAGTGGGTGCATTTTCTCAATTAATGTTCATACTTCATACTTCATGACATCATATGATATAAAGAGGTTACTAGATGAGCTTCTTCCAACCATACATCCATTAACCCACAGCCAAGAAAATGGAAGACATTTATAAACAGTTCTGCTAGATTCAGAGTTGGTGTGACCCAGACAAAATGGTGCTTTGTCTCTTACACATGCTCCAAGATCCTTTTTAACCTTTGACCTCTGTGCCTTCAGGATGCTAAAGCTCTTTCCAGCACAGCTGAACTTAAAGGGATGGGTAGGATACTATGCACTTGCCATTTAAACTAACAAATATGTCCACACACTTAATGCTAGTCCTGGTAAATTTAGAAGTAGGGGAGTTTCCGGTCCAGTTACCTGGTTATTCAACAGTCTCTCATCTCATGGCGATCCCAGGATACCTACAAGGACCATAGAGTCCTCAAACTTCTCAATGACTAACTAGCCACCCCCACTCTACCCAACTGTCTCTAGATTGAGAATTACTTTATGCTCATTATATCAGTTGCTTCTGTGCTACTGCAACCAAATACCTGACACATCAAAGAAGGAAGACTTTATTTTGGCTTACACAGTCCAACAGTTCAGTCCATTGCTGTAGGGAAGGCCCGGCAAAGCAAAGCAGTTCACATCAAGGCAGCTGGGAGCTAAGAGAGGGAACACCTGCAGAGCTGGCTCCCCCACCCCCTTTTTCTCCCCATTCCCCTTTTCTTGAGATGGAGCTGTTCACATTCATGGTGGCTCTCCCTTCCTCAATCATAGACACACCCAGAGGTGAACCTCAGCAGCCTTCTAGGAGATTCTAAACAAAGCCATGCTGACAATGAAAATTAGTTGTCAGCAGGAAAGTACCTATGGGGCTGGAAAGGTGGCTCAATGATTAAGAACATCCGTTCTTGCAGAGGATCCAAGTTTGGTTTCCAGCACATGTTGGGTGGCTCATGAACACTTGAAATTTTGGCTTCAGGGGTTCAGACACCCTCTTCTGGCCTCCTTATGCACTGCACTCATATGCACAAACCTCAATGCGGACAAATACACATACTCATAACTTTAAAGAATCTTGTAAGAAATGTATTTGTCTTTAGATAGTTGACACTGGCATGGTAAATCAGGAGCATTCCAGTTCAAATCAAGCACACAGAATTCAAACAATTTTCATGGGGCCAGAACATTACTTAAAGAACAGTGACGAAGGCAGGGAGGCAGCAGACAGCAAGTTAACCAAATGCTTCAGTTTTTAAAGGATGGATTCTGTCTAACCCTGGAAAGAGAAGTAATGATAGCTTAGGATACACCTACATTTTTAAAGAAGTCATACTGAATATCCTAATTTTGCTTTTAATAGGGTTATCACAGTGGCAAGTTAACAGAAATCTAGGTCCATGGAATATAAAATAATGGATTTTGTTTGTTCCATGTTGAATCCATTACGGTCAGTGTCCTTTTCATTCCAAGATGTCTCATGTTTCAACAGTGTCATTGGTATCTGGGGACTTCCTTGTGTTTTAGCCCCAAATATCCTGGGATCCCATTATAACCTCCTCATGGCAGAAACTGGCATTTTCCCATGGAATCTGGGGACTGGTGACCAGAGAATAAGAGCTAGCACCAGGAATAGTCACTGTCACTGGAAAGGCTCCACTTCTGTTTGAAACACTTGAGTTCAGACTGACAATAGCAAATAATTTTAACATTATAGGGGTTTTTTTTTCCCTGCTGGAAAAATGTGGTTTTTCCCCCCCACATTCTAATTCTATTTGCACACATACAGAAATTGACTCTATCAGGCAGCCACCCATTTTCTGTTATTTTTACTTAAGTATTAAGAGTTTTTAAATGCTCTATCTATATAAAATATCTTATGTTTTTAAATGTAAAGCTGAAAATCAAAATGCTTGTGTACAATAAGATGAAAATTCAAAAAGGCTCCTGGTGAAAATCAACAATTATCTTTGGTTTCTGTTTCCTTTCCTATTGTGAGGATTCAGCTCACCCACACAGGGTTTCCTAATCTGACCATTAATTATCTCACATCCTTCAGTTCTGTGATATCCTCTTGTATGAGGACACCACTGCTTCTGTCTTTTTGGTGCCATTATACTAAAAATGGTTATGTTCTATATGTTACTAGTGTTGGTTCTTTCTAAAAGCTGAACACTAACAAACTTCATTATTTCTGATGCCAAAAAAAGGATTTTTTACCTTTACTAATATGTCTTTGACTTTAGTATTTGTGACATGCTTTTATGTTAGACACTCTGACTTCTAATGATATGCATATGTCATCTTATATGCAGGTTAAAATGCAAATTAGAAGACTAATATTACCACCAGGCAAACTACTAAAGAACATTCAAGTTTTCACTGTAGGTTTATGTCCAAAATATTATACGATAAAGGATTTCTCCCCTTTATCATATGCCAAGTTTTTTATTCTTACACATATTTCTGTATGCCTAAGCACCACTGAATTTCATTGGAGATGTGATCACTTGAATAACCCACTAATTAGCTCAATGTCAGGGACAGGAGATACATATTTGGATAGAGAAGCCTCTAAGGGTTTATTCTTTCCACTGTCCAGTCAATCACCTCTTCAGTTCACCCTGGCAAAGGAACATGCTTAGAATGCTGAATCTGGGTTAAAAGTTGCAAAGGAAATGAAATTCTAATGACTTTAAAGTATTGAAGCTAATGTATCAGGCACCAAATTCAACCCTAAATTGTGCTTTTAGGGATTTTATGTCAAAATCTCACGTCTGCAACACTAAAAATGTGTGCACTTTTTTCAGTTTAAAACTCACAGCTGAGAATTATTGAAGTGTCTCACAGAAGGGAATGGTTCCCTTCTGGAAGAACACATTCTCTATCTCCAGAGCTTTCCAAGTGAGCTGAGGACAAACAGGCACAAGCCTCAGGGCAGCATTGCACAGGCTTCTGGGAAACTTCCCAGGGGAAGGGGTTTGCACTTTGCGTTCCAGAAGGAGGACTGCTAGTGGGAGGAACAGCCAACAAGCTCCATTTGGGGTTCATGAAATGCCTCAAAGAAATTAATACATTTACTCTCCATATCCCACCACACTATCTTTCAGAACCCTTAAGTTTAACAATGAGTTAAGTTGTGGGTCAGACAAGGACACATCTGAGTATGAACACAGGGAGAATTGCCAACTCCTATTTCTGTGTTGGTGATTTCCACTTTCTTTAACAAATATGAGCTCAGGATTTAAAATCAACACAACAGGACCTGATAATGCTAGCTACGTGGTGGTTTCTAATGCATAAAATGATCTGAACCATTTCACCAGTATTGTTAGAGTACCAACACAAGCTTTGCAGTACAGTACATTTATAAAGTATCAATAAAATGTTATTTTATCAGATTTTCTTTTATATCAGCTTAAATTTCAATAAAAATACATTTATAACTAGAGCTCATACTGTTACGACATACTTTGGAGTGAGATATCTTGTCCCTTTACTGTCCTAACATTAAGAAGGCTCTCTCAGTGTGGCTGGAGGCGTATGAGAACAGCTAATTAGCACATCCCTAAATACCCATATTGTAGAAGAGACTAACAGTGAGAATTCCACACACGAAATACCTGCATACGCCCAGGAGGTCGAGGAAAAACTGCAATATAATTATGGACGCAAATATTGAGCCGTGTGAACATCTCCACCAACAGTCCTACCACAGCTGTTTCCTAATCATGAACCAAGACTTTAAATTCTGGGAATGAGGCACAGCTCTCCCATCGGGTGTGCCCCTGAGAACTGGTAAAGATGCTGAGACAGTTGGCTGGGCAGTGTGGGGGAAAAGTAGGCATGAGGTCATGTTTCATTCACTTGAAGCTCAGATTCCATTTTTCAAGGCTGTAACTACTCTCTGCCTTGCTGGCTACTCTTACTAACAGAATTCTACAAGAAGTTTGGGGCTGCTTGTGTCCAACTGTCTGCCACACACGAGTTTGCTGTTACTTTTGGATGTTCTCAAAAGACAGCACTCCAGTGGCAGCACTGAGGTGGGACTTTGTTTTCTTCAGAACAGTTTGACGGGGCATTTAAAGAGTTTGCCAGTACCGAGGCACCAAATCAAAACCAGAGGCTGTAACCTTTGCTGAATCGCAGGTGATCTTGTTTGCAACTTGCAGGCACTTCAGACTCACAGCCTCTACTGAGTGCTTCAAGCAAAGCACAGGGCAGAGGATGGGCACAGAAGAAGACCCAAGGAAAGGGAGAAACAGCAACTCCAGGAACAGCAACCAACACCACAAAAACACCAGAGTATTCGGGGGTGGGGCTGGGGGTGGGGGTGGGTGAGTCCTTTCTACGAGCTTTTGCAGGTTATCACGGTTAGAAAAGACAACCACGAGAAGGCTGTACATCACACAGATAAAGAAGAGAGCCACACTCCTGAGAGTTATGGGTGTAACCAATGCAGGAGGACTGAGCCTTGAGTCTCACATGTGCTAGGCAACTGCTATACACAGGCTACATCCATGGAGACTGGTTTTTATGGATACTGTAAGAAAGCAGATTTTACAGAGGCTAGAAGCATAGACTTTATCTGAAACATACAAATAAAATTTAGCCCAATTCACCTTTTGAAATGAACTAAAAATAAATACATAGGACGTAATTTCACATGTTATATGAAGAGGACCTTGCAGCCTTTGCTAATCTGATCCGCACTTGAAACATGTGCAACCAGTGTGTACTTAAACCTATGCACACTGCATCAAACCCCAGAACCAAAGTCTCGGCACACTGATGTGTTAACTATGCTCAATTATGATCCCAACTCACATTCCTAAACCGGGAAGACTTTGCAGGTTACATAACAGCCCCAGGTACCTTTCCAACAGCGAGTGTTCTAAAACACTTCCTTACACAACTCACTAAACACAGCTCATCAGAAGGCTGTGTGGCAGGGCTGTCAGGAACGAGAGCGTTTTCTAACTCAAATATCAAGATAGGGAGTTTGACAACAGGTCAGGATTTCTTTATTTTTAAAAATAAATGCCCAGAAAAACCATAAGATTTAGCCATCTGTATCTAAGAAGGAAAAACATTTATTTTTAATCTCAAACTCTAAATCCTACTTTCTAGTCTGAATGTGTGAAATATTTTTCCAAAACATACTGATTAACAAACTTCCCAAAGTAGTATCTATGTCAAAAACTTTCCTTTGACAATAGCTGTTAGTATGTGAAAACACACTTAAGGACGCCTGCCTTATATTTTAAAATGGTATAAATTTAAACAGGTCCATTAATATTAATGTAGTAGTGCAACAGTTCTGATTTGTATGCACACGTATCTTACACTTCTCTACAGGATAAGCCCAGGACTGAATCATGTACAATTATTTTTATTCCACTGTTATGGTCTACATATTCGTGTCCCCTCTGTGACGGTTAAGCTTGTTCACCTGATACTGAGAAACACAATGGAGACCGGTGGAGTGCACCTCTGGGTATTTGAGATCTCCAGAGGACCGCATCATGAGGACTCTGACCTGATGAACAGTAATTCACCGGAAGACCTGAAATTTGAATAGGCCACTGGAAAGATAAGGCCTGCTTGAAGCAGGTGACTTGGACTACACCCTTAGGTTCTTTTCTTTTTGTCGCTGCCCTGTCCTCATTCCTGTCCATCCTTTCTGACACAGTCTCTCTTCCATGGTGAATGGAGATCTCTGAAATATCAAGTCTTTCCTTCTTTCAGTTGTCTGTGTAGCTACATGGTGACACAATGATAAAATCTAATATGTCCTCAAGTTCTTATATTGTAATCCCAACTGTTAACATAATGGCAGTAGGCAAAGGGGCCTTTGGCATGTGACAAGACTTCAGTTCATTTTTAAAGGCTCTATTCGAACACACAAGAAACATTCTTTCCCAATCTTTCCAATTATCCTAGTTAAAATAATACACATAAAATGATCCTGATGAATGTGAACAGTATCCTTACAACTGAGGCTAAAGGAGTTCAGGAGATCCTCAAATCCAGTAAACACATATCAAGAAGGTACAGACAAGCAAATGAATGCCTGATGCAGACAGCAAACCTCCTGGCTCCATGATTCTGCACTTCCTGTCCTCCAGAATACTAAGAAACAAATTTCTGTTGTGTATGAACCTCCTGTGTTATGGAATAATCTTTTTGTACACTGTGAAGATTTGCCAAGGTGCCTTCTGATTGGCTGAATAAAAGAGCTGAATGGCTAGTAGCTAGGCAGGAGGTATAGGCAGGACAGCCAGACATAGAGGACACTAGGAAGACGAAAGGTGGAGTCTCAGGAGTAGCAAGCAGATACAGAGAGAAGCAAGAACATGCCATGTTGAAAGAAGGTACCACCATGTGGCAGAGGGTAGGTGAGAAATATGGGTTAATTTAAAATATAAGCATTAGCTAGTAACAAGCCTGAGCTATCGGCTGAGCATTTATAATTAATAGTAAGTCGCTGAGTGGTCATTTGGGAGAGGCTGCCAAGACACAGAGAAATTCTGTCTACACTCCTGGCTTCTGAAGTTTGTTCTAACAGCTCAAATGAGCTAAGACATTCTAGAATTACTAACAACTAGAATTTATAGCAAGTAATATGAGGTTGGTAAAGATATTGAACATTTAGACCTGTCTTAGGAAAATAAATTGAAACTTTTGGGTTCATTTCTTAAAAGTTCAATCCTAATATACAAAGCAACATTTTTCCCCTAATTTTTCCAGTTTTCACAAGAATAATAAAAATGAAATGATGATGACAGCTGCTGCCATGTGTACTCCAAGTCAAGCATTACCTGTTCTTGGATGGTCGTTCTTCACCAGACAACTTCCTATACACTCACCATTATGGATGTGCCATGCCCAACTGCAAGAAGCTTTTGTGACAGAGTGTTGTGGAAATTACTTTAACAATGTAAAGATGTGTTACATTTGTTTCACCTTGTCTGCCTAAGTCACTTACTGGTCTAATAAAGAGCTGAATGGTCAATAGCTAGGCAGGAGAGAGATAAGCAGGGCTGGCAGGCAGAGAGAATAAGTAGTAGAAATCTAGACTCGAGAGAAGGAAAGGGAAGAGATAGAAAAGAGTATGAGGGAGAAAGAGAAGAACATACCAGGAGCCAGAAGCCAGGCTGCCACCAGCCAGACGTGGAGATAGCAGGAAAGTAAGATATACAGAAAGAAAGGTAAAAAGCCTGGAGGCAAAATGTAGATAAAGAGAAACAGATTAAAATAAGAGCCAAGATAAGGCTGAGCATTCATAACTAATAAGTCGTCTTCATGTCATGATTTGGGAGCTGGTCGATGGCCTAAAACAGAAAGCCTAGTACAATACAGTCCACACTATCAGTGTCTCTGAAATGCTATGACTTCAGTTTCTACCACACTATCAAAAATTTACAGTGTAGGACCTGAGAAATACTCTTTTGTTCATGCCAACCTATTCTTCCCTACAAATAAGCTATTTAACACTATGCTCTCCTTCCCACACTGCCCCTCACAGTTCAGGAAGACACATCCCCTTAAAACACACACTGACTCCCCACTGTACTTTGAGGGTTATTAGGACTCCATCCTTTTAACTTACAAATTATACTTCTTGATCACCCTCCTCATCCCTTTGACTTCACCTCTTTATCAATACGCTCCTCCGAGCCCAATTTGATGCAAAATATTCAAAGCTAATTTCTTTCTTTTTAGCACTTTGAGATTTTATTTCCTATACACAAGTGTTAATAAGCAAAGTTTTTAAAAATATTTTTATTAATTCTTTTGAGAAATTCTTATAATGTATTTGATCATAGTCAATCACCTTGCTCCAACTCCTCCCAGATCCTTCCAGCTCCCTACTCACAAACTCTCTCTTGTGTTCTCTCTTTTTCTTTTAAACCTATTGAGTACAATTTGTGTTGCCCAACTGCTCGGGTGTGGAGCCTGAGTTAGAGTTCAGTTCAGTCAGCTTCCCAAATGATCACACCATTAGAGAAAACTGAGGATCCCTTTCCCATTAGTTCTCAAATGCTAATGGCTACTCAGCAAGCGGTTGGACTCTCCCCTCCCAGACTGCCTGCTGAGAATTTGGTCAGCTTGGGCATGCACAGGTCTGCACGCTGGCACAACCACTGTGAGCTCATATTTGCAGCTACCTTGCTTTGTCTAGAAAACACTAAGCAAAGTTTTAAAGTCCCTGTTCCCACAAACGGCAATTATTAGTCCAACAACCAGAAGCAAGTATGACTGCCAAATATGAAATAACAAAAAGCCGACTCCACTGTCAGGGGAAAGTAATGTGTAGCTACATCCCTTGACCTATTTTATGTAGATGTATTGGAGAGGGGACAGATTTTAGTCCAAATCCAAACCATTGATCCACCTCAGAACTCAAACAAGTGCCAGGATGTGCAGTGGGAAAAGCACAGTCATTAATGAGTAACCCAACTTACAGAAACACAACTGCAGATGAAGTGAGATCTGGCACACTAAGGACTATCTGCTTTCTCAAGCGGTTACGTTGGGTGTCAGCTCCAAGAGTCCCTCCCATTAAGTGAAAAGCAGGATCACAGTGCAAGCCCAGGAGTCCTGCCAAGTGATCATCCTTGTAGCCCTGTGGGATGTGGTGTATCACTACTGAAAGAGAGGGCAGAAGGCTACTGAGGAGGCAGCTGCCACATGGTGACCTAAAACAGGAGACCACAAACCAGGCAGAGAACAAATGCACAGTGACTCATAGCGTCAAATCACAGGCCGAAGCTCACGGTGGCCAGGAAATAATCGTTTCTGTGCACACAGCAATCAGAACTGAAGAGATCCCTGTACAGCAAAGCCACAAGAAAAGCACATTTCGAAACAACTGCTTTCAAGTAGGAAGCGGATGTCTAACGATAGCTGCTGCTCAGATCAAAGGATGATTTAATCATCATGAACAGGATTAACTAGATTCCTCCCTTAATTCAAACGCTGTCTGGGAGTAGGTCCCCACTGAGGTTCAGTGACCCAGTCATTCTAAGACAGAACTTAAAATTACATTGGCTTGATTTTAACAACATATCCAATGTCCACAGGGATAATTTTCGTTTCCTCTAGATGAAGACCTCTTAGATGAACTATGGCATTAACTTATTGTTGGTTTTCTATAAAATGAAACTGGGTATGTTTTCATGAGAAAGAATGCACTTGGTCAATGGCCACATATAATTCTCCTTGCATTTGCCTTTGAATGTTCATTCCTATTGGCACAACAGGAAAGACAGTTCAGGGAGAAGGGCCTCTAATGGTAGCCTATGGGTAGAGAACTTGCATATAGCCATAGGTTCAGTTTCTAGCACTAGGAAAATGAATCTTACAATATAAGTGTATAGCATCAATATAAGTATGTATCATCAATGTAAGTATTTACCACCAATGTAAGTATGTATCATCAATATAAGTATGTACCATCAAACTTTGGAAAATGGTGGAAGATAGGGTCAAATAAGGATCCAGAAAAACATACTTTCAGATCTAGCTAAGCTCCTAATTTATAAACAAGATCCATCTACATAAAATGGGTCGGGGATGTAGTTACTCACAGAGAATTTGAAGTGTGCAGTGGCAGACACCCAGTACTGCAAAAGGATCAGTGGGGGTGAAGGGAAACATCAAGTGACAAGGTAACTCATGAGCAAGCAACAACGTGCTCACTACATTCTCTGCACATTAGAAAAGCTTGTAGAGAACTGCTGACAATATTTGGTATACAAACACACACACAGAGTTTTTTTTTTTTTTCTTACTCTTTGGGGGTCTGCCACCTAGCTCTCAAATAAATACACAGAGACTTATTCTTACTTATGAATGCCTGGTCTTAGATTGGCTTGTTCTTAGCCAGTTTTTCTAACTTAAACTATCCTGTTTCTCTTTAACTACATTTTGCCTCTGGGCTATTTACCTTTCTTTATTCTACATATCTTTCTTTCCCTCTTAATCCATGGCTGACTGTGTGGCTGGCCCAGGCATCCTCCTCTCCTCCTTTTCTCACTCCTCACTCTCTTCCCTAGATTTCACCTCCTATTTATTGTCTCTGCCCACCAGCCCTGCCTGTTTCTATCTCCTGCCTAGCTATTAACCATTCAGCTCTTTATTAGACCATCAGGTGTTTTAGGCAGGCAAAGTAACACAGCTTCACAGAGTTAAACAAATGTGATATAAAAGAATGCAACACATCTTTGCATCATTAAACAATATTCCAAGCATAAACGATTGTAACACATCTTTAATATTACACACACACACACACACACACACACACACACACACACACACACACACACCACACACACCTACACCTGCTCATGTAAAGAAACTTGGGCATGACTTGCTGACTCTTAAGAGCACAGGCTCTGGTAAGACAGCCTGTATGCTACCACAGTTTGGAAGCACAAAGTAACTTTAGCTTAACATGTTAAGTTTTAGAGTATAACACACACCACAAGAAAATTATTCAGGTGAGGTATACATAGCCCTGAAATTAGAGAGGTATTCAAAATTAAAATGTCTATGTATTCTAACAAAAATGCAGGCTATGCATAAAGGGAACCATGGCCACCTTTCATTCCTTTTTTATGGTCAGCTTTGAGAGTAGTCTGTTCACTAGTTACATTTCCTTTCCAGATAGACAGGTATAAAATATTAAGTAGCTCAACTCACTTTATATCCTTACCTTAGGAAAACTGTGTGGTTTACTGTTCTGTTTTTATGACCTCTCAGTTATAGGCACATGGTTATGTGTATATACAGGTTGGAAAACTGAAATCACAAATATTATTAAGACTAAACCCCAAATGACATTCATTAAGGGCTCACCCTATACCAGACACTCTGCTAAGTACTTTATATTTATTCTGCTGTCCCAAACCCTAAGGAAAACAGAGTGGAAACTCTAAAAGTGTGAAGTAACTTCAAGTTCACTCAACCTGTAAGTTAAGCTGCTGGATCCCAGAGCCTAAGTTCTACACACTTCCAACACCAGACTGCAAAAACTACCCTTGAGCAGGCCTCTAGGTATCATGGGTAATGTCAAGGAGTGGCAACCATCATCCGAAACTGACTTAAGTCAAGGATTCTGCATCCTTTGAACTCTAGTGCCATAAAGGCAGAGTCAACAGCATCAGTACTAACACTATAAATGACCATTCCAGCGAGGAAAGCCACACAGCAACACACTTCAGATGCAGGCATATATTGGCTACAACTGCTTGCTAAGGGAGACTGTTCAATCATTCCTTGGGTATAACAGGTCTCGGAGGCTCGACTTAGTATGGTGCAGCAGAGCAAGAAGTGAAAGAGTGGCCTCCTTGAAAACCACTTGTGGCTGGAGACAGACTGTGGGACACAGTGCTAGGCACCTGTGTGGTACATTCAGGTGAACACAATAACCAGAGAGCAGCGTAACTAACATCCAACTCTAGAAGAGATGCCCAGGACAGATGGTGGTAGAGATTCTGCTATTCAGCTTTGAAACTATTACAAACTCACATGTTATAAAGCATTATTTTCCAAGCCATGGATGAGCTGTGCCTTCTTGCAAGAATCCATTACTATCCGGCTTGTGGACTGCTGACACAGGATGAAGTGGACACACTAGACCCTTACTTGAGTTCCCAGAAACTTTTTTGTACAAGTCTGCCTGATTAAATGGGGCACAGGGTTTCAGGAAGCACTAGTCCATGGGCTGAGAGGGGTTAACTGAGGAGGGGCTCCATTTATGTGGCCATGGGGAGCCACCATCCATACTGGGTGTAAACCTTCCAGTACAGCTGCTTTAGGGTCACCCACACTTCTGCCCATGACCCCTCACCTGTGTTCTATAAAGTAAGCCTCATAAACTCAACGGTTACCAGATGAATTCTGGTGGACTCATACTTTGGTTTGTCACTAGGACCTTATGAGGAGTGGGTAGGTGTTTACATCTTCCCAGAGAGAAAATTCTCATGATACCAAGGTTTACTACTTGGATGATACACATTTTGTGGATAGTAAGAACTGGATAAATAAACCTAAGAATCTGACAGACATTGAGAATTCAGGCCAAAGATGGAGCCTATGCTGTGACATTAAAACAAGGTAACGACATCCAGGCAGCCTTTGGGGGTAGCTCCAGAAACGTGCCCACCAACATTTCTATCCATTATATGTTATTATGGATCTCTGCCATGCTGCTTTCACTCAAAAATGGGGACACCCATGCGTTAATGACTCCAGAGGCCTCACTTCCAGCCTTGCTGAATAACCAGACGTCAATAACTCTATGTGATCACTGCACCTCATCGGCCACTTGTGTTTCCTGCAGGGTTTGCCCTCACCATTCTCCCCTCTTTAAGGACTGCGAAGCCAGGGGGCTGAACAGGTGACGCATGAGATCACACCTGGGCCGCCTCTTTACCCCCACCATGTATTAAAGCTTCATGAAATATCTACCATGAATTGGCCGTGGAAGAGCGGCAAGATCCACTGATACTGAATGTAGAGGGCCACCTAAGATCTCACCAACAAAGGAGAACCACAAACTTGGACATTATGACAAAGGACACACATGACATAAATTGATACAAATTTCTTATTGCAAACATTAAAATATTTTAACGGTACATCTGGACTATGTATACTTTATTACAACTCATGTGCTACCAAACATTACATATTTATATTTATTTATGATTGAATACTATTTTATAATGCCCAATGTACTGTTTTATAAACTATTTTTCAGATTTGTGCCTCTTGCTTAATTGCTTTATTTTTGACACAGGGGTTCACAAACATTGCCCAGGCTGATGATCCCTGAACTCATGATCCTCTTGATACCTGGCACTACAGGTGTGTGCCACCACGTGTGGCAATTTGGGGAATTTACAGACACTGTGACTATACATAATTCAGTTTTATCTTATGTGCTGTTCTAGTTTCCACTTCTGTTGCTGTGATAAAAATCATGACAAAAACAATGTAAGCGGGGAAGGGATGATATCAGCTGACAATCCCAGGTTGTAGCTCTTCACTGTAGACCGGAACTTCAAACAGCAGTCATATCACATCTACAGTCAAAAGTGGAGAGAAGTTCACGCGCTTGCTCAATTTCTCCATTCTTACACAGTTCACAGCCCTTTACCTAGGGGATGATGCCACCTATAGTGGGCTGGGTCTTCCCAAATCAATCAACTTAATTAAGACAATCTCCTACAGATATATAGGCCAACCCAGTATAGACAGTCTCTCATTGAGACTCTTCTTAGATAACTCTCTGGAATATGGACAATTTGTCATTGAATGGCAGTGAGAGTGGCCTTGTCAGAGATCCAGAAATGTGTTTTTAAAACTTCGTAGACTAGTATTTCCCTGAGTATGGGTGTTATAATCAAAGACAGCTGTTCTTGGTCACACAGAAAAAAGAGATAATTTATTCAATAATGGCTCAGAAAAATTACCCTTAAAATAGTACATTCACTCAAGTGCAATCTGGCTTCAACTATGAGTCTCCTCAACAGAAAGGAAGAGACTTCCACTACACATTTAGTCAGGACATACCCATCATGTGTTTACTATTAAAGTGGAGGGAGGGTGGGAAGCTTGGTGTTTCCCATCTTTCTAGCACTTAAGTGCCTCTCTAAAGTGGTGAGAACTTCAAAACAAGATTTTTTTTTCA
>CABHPH010158281.1:3915-28424 GCA_902168325.1 Peromyscus nudipes | reverse complement strand
TTTTTTGGCTAGGTAGCATTCCCACAGTAAATTAAAAAGTGATTTACTGGTTTATAAGTCAATCTCTTGTGAGTTTGGTTAGCACAAATTAATTTTTCAGAGTTTGATTCCCATGGGCAAATTGATAAAATTAGATTTCAGGAGAATGGTACAGGAGAGGACAGGGTCAGAGTATCTAATACATTCCTATAAATCAATCACAAATTTCCCCAGTGCAGATCAACAGGTCTCTGACATAAGCTAATCTTACTGTACCACAATCTCTGATGCCTTTTTTTTATCTTATAATGTTAAAGCAGAAATAAGCATAAGTTTATTTTTGTGCTTTGTTATTGTAGAATAATGTAACTCTCCATTGGTTTAATGGCTAAAGATACTGCATGTTAATGAAAATACAATTTTTATCTAATATAGATAAGAAAAAATTAGTACAAAAAATGAGCAAAACTAATAATTTCACTTGGCAATCCCCAAAGGCAATTCCATCTCGAAGGTCCAAGCACAAACGTCTACTGTGAGTGCGCTAACAAAGTGACATTTTGAGTAGGAAGATAATGATTTCTAATGGGCTCATCACTGAAGTTTCAACCCAGATGAAGAAAAATGAACTTAGAGTCAATATTAACAGGTGATAATGGGTTCTGCATGCTTAATGTCCTATACTAAGGACATTAGGATTACTGGAGACTATGAACTTTAATGATTGGAAGGTGTATCTCTTACATAGGATTTTATCATTAATGACTGATTAGTATTAAGTCAGAAAGTAACCTCAGTAAACCATGCTTTACCTACCAACTTCATACCTATACATTCAAATATTCAGTAGTTTATATGAAGTTATCTCTTTTAAAACAGCAGATAAAGATAAATAAAAAAGATTTGTGTCTTAAAGTCAATTTTTTCAAATTTTATTTTATGTATATGAGTATTTTGACTGCCTAAAGGTATGGATGTTCAGGATGTGCATGTCTGGTGCCTGCGGGGGTCAGAAGAGGATGTCAGGTTTCTTGGAAATGGAGTTAATGATAGTTGTGAACCAACATGTGACTTCTGGGAACTGAACCCAGGTCCTCTACAAGGGCAGAAAGTTCTCTTAACCACTGAGCCATCTCTCCAGCCCTCAATATCTGTTTTAAATTTAGGGGTTTTTCCCCATAAGATTAATATGATTTTTTTAATGCTCAAAATAAAGACCAGTGATTGGTTTCCTTTGACTATAAAGAACTATAAGCAAGAATAATTTCAATATTTAATTTTATAATTTAAAATTGTAATTCCTAATCAAACCATTTGAGCCTTCTTCATGTTTTTAAACACGGGGTGTTATTTCACAGTAAGTGTATGAGTGATCAATGAGCATTCTGTAGTATATTATGGTAATGAGACTCGTCTTTCCAGAAAGCATTCTGTTTTTAAGAACAGCTAATGCACATTTGCATCTGTGGTATTTAGACACCATGCTTATCATTGTAACTATGAAATACTTTGAAATCACCTCTGTGTACATTTAGGGTTTTTGTTACACATTCTCAATATAATTTACCAACTAAACATTTGGAAAGCAAATTGGATGTTGCTATTAAAATTAATTATGCCATAAGTGAGCATGGTGGCACACATCTTTAACTGAAGCACTCAGGAGGCAGAGGAAGGTGGATGCCAATGAGTTTGAAGCCAGTCTGGTCTACATAGTGAGTTCCTGGCCAGCAAAGGCTACAAAGTGAGACTCCCGTCTAAAAAAAAAAGTAATAATTACACCAGGATAACAGCCCAGGCCAGATAGCATGTAACAAGTGTGCAGCACCAGGGCAGACTGCTGTACTACCAGGTGACTCTTTGTCACCTAAGCAAAGAGGCTCTGGAGACTGCTTCCAGAATAATGGCTTGGGATAGCACAAGTGTGTCTGTGTGTCTGTGGGGCTCCTCAACCCCCCTGCACGTGTTCCTGTCTTCATGCTCTTGGCAGTGTCTGACCAGAAAAAAAAAAAAAAAGGAAGGAACGAAGGAACGAAGGAAGGAAGGAGAAACCAGGCAATTGGTAGAGTTTTCTTAAAGTGTGAGGTCTCTGGTAGGTAGACTATGTTCCAGGGGAAGGCCTCATATCAAAGAGCATATGGATATGGGCAGCAGAAATTGGGCTTGAAGGGCTTAAAAGAAAGGGAGGGAAGGAGGAAGAGAGGGAAAGAGAGGAAAAGAAGAGGACACAAAGTTGGGGAGCAGATCTGGGATGAGTTTGGAAAGGGGGTAAATACGATCAAATTACATTGTTAACATGCTCAAAGAACAGACTTTTAAAAAGACAAAAGTAGCAGTGGAATCGCCGGAGTGCTGCCAAGTGTTGGGAGTCAGGGGCACTGGGAGTCAGAGGCAGGGAGGCGCGGGGCTCTGTCCTGTCCATCAGTGGCACAGCGCCTCCTATTCCTGTTCCTGGAAGGGTCCATAGTCTGCCCCCCCCTCCCATTCCCACCACCTGCTGCTTACTCCGCACCAACACAGCTGGAGGCTAGGGCCACTCCCAGGGTTGCAGCAACTCTCTCAGTTCACCAAAATGGAGAGGAGACTCAGAAGATTGTTTCCGGAAGGAGAAGGAAGAGGAGCAAGAGATCCTGGGTTTAGGCCCTTCAGCTATGTGTTCTCTCTAACCTGGGATAATGCTACTTAATCTGGACAGATTCAATCCAGGCAGAGCGGCACCCATGTGTAATCCCAGCACTTGGTCCAGGAAGACTGACACAAGCTTGAGGCTGGCTACGCATTGATTTATATATTTAAGAACTAAGGGCTGGGATTGGGGATTTAGCTTAGTGGTAGAGCACCTGTGGGTTTGGTCCTCAGCTCTGTGTGCGTGCGTGGGTGTGTCCTAGGTCCGAACAGAGTCTACTGTGTTGGTGGGTGGGGGTGGAGGAAGTCTGTAGATAAGATTTACTGAGATGTCTCACCATGTGAACATATAACTTACATATAATCCACTCTTCCACAGTTCTCACGTGCTTTAAACAGGCCTATAATCTTCAGACAAATAACAACGTAATACATGCTTACTCACTTTTCCTCTATGATTTTTCACAGGCAATTCCTCCACGTCCCCAGGAACACTGAAAGGCAGCCTTGCTGTGGTGCATTATCACTAAATGTGTTTTTGTGTGTGTGCTTATCTGCACTAGTCTTTTCAGTGTACAGATCTCATGGTGCATCAATGATATAAGGAAGTTAAATGAGGAAAAAAGAAAAATTCCAAAACAGAATACAAATAGCAAGGTTAAACTGAGTGCGGTTAACCCCCCACTGACAAACTAACAGTGAGGCAGCAGCAGGGATCTAAAACTGAGGCTAGTGTTGGGATTCAGCTCCTGGAAGCTATGAATGAAATATAGTGGTTCGTTTCTCTTTCTCGATATCATTTTGAGAACATTTTAAAAACTATCAAAGACGATAGTCACATATATGCAATTGAAATAAAAAAAATAGGTCAGCAGAAGCATTAATGAGAATTTGTGTGTCTTCCTCTGTTTTTAATTAACATTCAGTAAATGTTCTATTTGTACTTTATAGAGATCAGTGATTTTTAAAAGATATATATCTATATAAAAAGCACCCACATGATCTCATCCTGGAAAGTCATCTCTGCTTTATGCATGACTTCTCATCTTCTGGATGCTTTCAATTCACCTGCAGGTCTATACCCAAGAACACACCTGCTTTAAAACTGCAGCCTGCTGCATTGGCCTCCTCACCTCCATGTATTTCCAGAACAATTCTTTTGTCTTTTTCAGCCTTAGTTCCTCATACCCTGCTAAATGAAAAGCAATTCTTAAGCAGGATTTGTAGCAGGCTTTCTTGGACCACAAGCCTCCAAATCATGACATAGAGACTTATTATTAATTATGAGTGTTTGGCCTTGGCTTAAGCTTGTTTCTAACTAGCTTTTTTAGAAAAAAAATTTTTTTTAATTAACCCATTTCTATTAATCTATGTGTTGCCTTGAGGCTTGTTTATCTCATCTATGTACTGTCCATCCTGCTTTCCTGATTCCTCCCTGGCTGGCTGGCTCCCCTTTTCTCTCTGCCCACCAGCCCTACCTATCCCTCCTCTGCCTAGCTATTGGCTATCAGCTTTTTCTTAGACCAATCAGGTGCCTTAGGCAGGCAAGGTGAAACAGCAACACATCTTTACATAGATAAACAAATGCAGCATGAACAAATACAACACGTCTTTACATAGTTAAACAAGTATTCTATTCTACAACAAGGAAGGGTACCCACACCTCTCACTTTTGCGCTCCGGAGGCTAGGGAACGTGGGTCACAATTCAAAGGCATTGTGGGCGTCTCAGGAATGCCATTTCAAAAATGTAAGAAAACAGTTTCTTTTTAAAAGCAGATGATACAATTCTATAGTGGCATGCTTAAGACTGTTTACTTAGTATGCATCAGGCCCTGGGCTCAACTCCCAGAACTAAATAATGAACAGAAAAACAAACAAAAACCTGTAAGGAGGAGTGGAGGGGGAGAAAGGACAAGAAAAGGAAAGGGAAAGGAGGAGAAAGGGGAAAGGAGGAGTGGGGAGGGCAAGGCAGACCCGCTCTTATTTCACAAGCAAGCCCACAATTAAGTAACGAAATAATGTTCCACTGGCAAACTTGCTACTTCCAAAACACACAGTTCAGAAAATGTAAGGTACCAGTCAATGACACTGGGTAAAAATCATAAACACTGTCATGATGGAGGGAACGGGTGAAGAGTATGGTCATGTAATGACTCAAAAAGCATCCCCTAAAAATATGTCCAACAGGCTTGATACAGATGGGCTGCAGCAGGACACTGGAGCCCAGGAGTGTGAGCTGCCAACATAAAAAGGGCTCACTCACAATTGACTACACATTTCACCATGGGCTGACATGTTACAGCCTAATCACCAGCCACTTTTAATTAATTGTTTTAATTTTGTAAACATCAGCCTAGTTTTTTTTTTTTCTCTTAATTCTACTTGCTTCTTCTATCAGGTCTGCCCTTCACTTGCCTGGAACCATCCTTGTGGAATTGCCTCTAACTGTCTTCATTTCCAGAACACAACACACTCTTCCCTTTCTAATAAAGCAAATCTGGGAATTCCACCTCCCTACTGGTTCTTGAACATTGAAGCACATCCTCACAGCTCCCCATTTTCTGCTATGTACAGAGCAAACATGTCCAGTCTTGTTCTCACTATGAAAATACAGTAAACTTCATTTATAAATGCTAAGTATGGATTTTATGTTTTGTCGTTTCAAGACAAGGTTTCACTATGTAGCACTGGCTGTCCTGGAACTCACTATGTGAGACCAAGCTGGTTTCAAACTCACAGAGATTCACTTGTCTCTGCCTCTGGAATGCTGGGATTAAAAATGTGCACCACTATGCCAGGCTTGATTGTTTCTCATAATGCTTCGGATAGAGAGGCATCTTTCAACCTGAAATTCTTGTTCTATAACAGTTTTCCAGTTTAGGCAGTCAGTGTTTAGTGATCTGAATTATCACCCTGCTGTATGCAGTACACTCCACACTGCTCCTCCAAGCCACTGGGTGGCAGGGGACTGCAGTAGCACAGGAAGGCTGCCAGGTGCCTCCAAACAGGGACAGACTTTACAGCAGAAAAGGCAAGCTCTGGGAGAGGTATCATAGAGACAGCAATGAGAAAAGGAAAACCTTTCATCAACTTATTGTAGACAGAAAAAAACTTGTTAGAAGCTAGTTCATGAGAGGCAATACAAATCAAAAGGAAACAAAAAATCAAAACCCAAAAACTGCAGTGGCTCAGAAATGGGGTCTGCTGACTAAGCTTTCGAGACATTTTCAAACCTCCCAAACAGCTCCGAGGTTTGACATTTCCTGCTTCACACATGGGAGTTTTTATATACACACTGGTAACAGATAAAGTATCTAAAGAACTCTACAGATTTTTTGATTACATAAAATTAACCTAAATTAGCCTAAAATTCCCTCAATAGAGGTTTGTTTTAGGGGCCTATATGAATATGAACACAGCTACAGTTACATTGTGCCAGAATTATAAAAGATCAGTATTCACGCTTTAGGGCATAAAAAGATCACTGAATGCAATCAAAATGAAAAAGAAATAGGAGGGCTGGAGGGTTGCCTTCAAAAACGGCAATCCCCGTATTCCTAGGGGCAAACCCAAGGAGTGCCCTGAATGCCTAGGTGGGTCTGCAACTCTGAAGTGTGCTGCTGTGTGAGAGGAGAGAGAGGGAGAGAGAGAGAGAGAGAGAACGAACTTGTAAGTTCTGAGGAAGCACTGGACCCAAACCATAGTGAGATGTGTACAGAATAATGTGCAAGAATTGGGCAGTTTAAAAAAGAAAAGGAATGCAATCCCATGATTTTCTTGGAGAGAAAACAGAGATCTAAGTGTGAAAGTCAAACCAGGGGCATCTCACACATAGAAATGTCTTTATTTAATCACACACAGTAGAAGACATAGTGACCAACTGATTTGGGGAAGCAGTAGCTCCTGAGCTCACCCAGAGTTTGGTGTGCCTCACTCACAGCCTACTTCTGGAGTCCTTCCTCACATACTGCTTGATATTGAGGAGGCATCTTTTAAAAACAATACCTACAGCATTTTTGAACCAAAGGCCGAGCCCCAAAGCTATGCCTGAAGTGAGAGATAAAATTTTCTTACAATTGAAAATTCACCATAGGATGAACTGAGGCTAGCACCTGACATCCCAGGGTCTTCAGTTACAGAAAACTATGCAGCACTGGTGGAGCATCCACAGGACAAGAATGTGAAATCTGAGATGCTTCAAAACCAGGGACTTTTGGGCCGCTGACATGAGCTCCCAAGTGTCAGATTCCACACTACTTCTGGTTTAGGATATAGAATACTGAACCAATAGTCTGTGGAAATGTCCAAGACATGCCTCTAACATTTCCCCTGACCCTTCCGTGATCTGACACACTACTGGAGCAAAGGGTTTTAGATAAGGGATAATAAGCAACCTATATCTAAATGTCTGCGATTCAATGCATGAATATACTAGAGCTTCATCCTGATATTTTTAGAGCACCAAGAATTATGAAAATGCACATTGTAAAATAACTTCAATTCCAGTGGCATTCGCATATCTCCATTAAGCAGTCACTGGGAAATAGCACACAATTCTCCCTTTGAAGATAATAAGCTATGGACATTGATGTACTTCACGCAGTGAAACAATTTTTTTTAAAACATTACTATATTTTTATGATGTTTGTTGTCAAAATCCAATTTCACCAATTCTATGTCTTCTATTCTATTCTGACTAGAATCTTCTGGATTATTCTATGGAACAGCTTTAAGTGACAAGCAGGGAAAGAAATGGTTACTCACCACAGATAGACCTGGAAATGCATTCCTAAAATTGCAGGCTAATCAAATTTTATGAATTTTAAAAATTTGCTTTGTTATTTTGTGTGTGTGTGTGTGTGTGTGTGTGTGTGTGTGTGTGTGTGTGTGGTTTGCACATGTGTGCATGAATCAGGGGTGCCCAGAGGAGGGCACTGGCTCTCCTGAAGTCTCACTTAAAGGCAGCTGTGAGCTGCTTCACCAGGTACTGGGAACTGAACTCTGGTCCTCCAGGAAGCAAGAAGTGCTTTAACCACAGTCACTCTTCAGCCCCATGCATTTTATACTCTGCACCAAAGGCAAACTTTAATTTGCAAGAGAACATGCTGAAGTGAATATATCTTCTTACAAAGAACAAGAAGCACACTGGAAAACCCACCAGTTAGCATTTAAAGGGCTCAGGCTTAACTATTAGACCCTCATCATCCACAGGTTCTTCCTCGATTCCTTCAGTCATGAGGTCAAATGGGGAAGGACAACCACATAAACAGCTGAGCACTACAAGTGGCTGCAAACAGGAGCTTCCCAGATGTCAGCTACACTGTAGCCACAGGAAAGGTGTGACTGTCCTCACTTGTGCCCCTCTGTCTGTCTGGTTCTGAACTAGGACTATAGGTTTTATGAAGTGCGAACTACACAGAATGTTATAAATAAATAAAACAGATTAAGTGATACGCTCTACTGAGTTAAAAACATCCAGCTTTATTAGTTCCTACAGTTAAAGTCAACACACACAGAAATAAGTGGCATTGCAAGACTAAACTGCTAACTCCCAAACTAGTCCAGAACTCAGTACCACTTCCAAACTAACTAGTCAGAACTCCAGTGTTGTTTTTCTCACATATATCCTTTCCTCCATCTTTTCAAAGAGATCAGTTTCTCAACAAATATATAAAAAATTAAATCATAAAATAAAAGTAGAAATCACTCAAGAGAGTTCATAAAATCAAATGGATGATGAAAGACCACTGAGATCATTTGTAAAGCCTCTGAGAAATGAACAATTAACAAAGATGACAACATATGAAGTTTCACAATGACTTGTCTCCCAAAGGACTAAGAAAAGCCTTTAGAAAAACTGAGCAGCCATATTTCTAGTCAACATAATGTGTTTTCATACAATAGTCAAATATCTAGTAAAAGAAGAAGAAGAAGAAGAAGAAGAAGAAGAAGAAGAAGAAGAAGAAGAAGAAGAAGAAGAAGAAGAACACGACGACTTACATGCTTTTGATGCACATGAAGTCATACTGAGAAAAACACTCAACTTCTATTCTTGTATTCCTTTGTTTCCAGCCTGTAACTCAGTTCTAACTCATAGAACTCAACATGTAGACTAGGCCGGCCTCTAACTCATAAAACTCAGCATGTAGACTAGGCTGGCCTCTAACTCACAGAACTCAGCATGTAGACTAGGCTGCCCTCTAACTCACAGAACTCAGCATGTAGACTAGGCTGGCCTCTAACTCACAGAACTCAGGAAGATCTATCTGTCTCTGCCTCCTCAATGCTGGATTAAAGGCATGCAGTACCATACCTGGTACCCAACTTTTACTTTTTACCTGCTAAATAGAACACAATTTCAACTCTAACAATACGAATTTTCTTAATTGAAATAAAGTCAACTTTTTTTTCAGCTTTTTTAACATTATACTCTGAATGTCTGGACCCAATTTTAAGTAAATCTACTGCAATGCTGCAAGAAACTGACATGGAATTATTCTCAGACAATATATAAGATTAAATTTGTATAAAACTGTTGAAATCAGACACACAGACACAGACACACAGACACACAGACTCTCTCTCTCTCTCTCTCTCTCTCTCTCTCCAGTTATATGACTCCAATGGAAAATTACGTATTGTTTAGAAAATGCACCCAGAACTAGAACGTAGATCTTAATCAGCACTCCACACCCCCCGGAAGCTGTTTTTCCTTCCATACTCCTGGGTCATGGACCCAGCATGGTGGTGCATACCTTTAAGCCCAGCACCTAGGAAGCAGAGGCAGATGGATCTCTGAATTGGAGGCCAGTCTGGTCTACATAGCAAATTCCAGACCAGACAGGGCTATATAGTAAGATCCTGTTTCAAAAACAAAACAAAACATGACATAGTGTCCTTGTTTCTTTTCATGTCTATACTGTCAGTGGCAAACTTTAAGGGCACATAATATGTTTTCTTCTTCTTTGATAACTTTTAGGTTAGAATATAAGATGGGTTTCACTTAATCATTTTTATCATGGTATTTTATTCATATTCACCTCATTACTTTCTCTTGCCCCCCTCCCAGAGTGCTTCCCCTCTCACATATATAAAAACAATTTTTACAGTTGTAGCACTCACTTCTTTTTGTTACTGCAAAGTAAAAAACCACACCCACATCTGTGGATGACTTCAGACCCTAGTCTGAAACACCAATAACTCCTCGGCTGTATTAAGACTTCTCAGTGTGTAGCATGAATCTTAAAAAGTTCTTATTAATAAAATCAAACCAGAGGCCAGTTATTGGGGTGAAATGCTGGAAGATCAGAGAGACAGAACAAGCCACAGCTTCCTCACCTGGCCAATTCTTCAGGTGGTCTTGTTTCCTCAGACTGGAAGCCTCTGTGTCCTCATAACCGAATGGCTCTCAGCTGAACTGTGCTGCTAGAAGCCTGAAAGCTTAACCAGCCAAATGCTTCTAGTTTCTGGTCCTCACGCCTTTTATACCTTTCTGCTTTCTACCACCACTCCCTGGGATTAAAGGCTCGCTTTCTGGGATTAAAGGTGTGTGTCACCATGCCTGGCCGTTTCCAATGTGGCCTTGAACTCACAGAGATCCAGAGGGATTTCTACCTCTGGAGTGCTAGGATTAAAGGTGTGAGTGCCACCATTTTCTAGCCTTTGTATCTAGTGGCTGTTCTGTCTCTGACCCCAGATAAGTTTATTAGGGCACACAATATTTTGGGGAACACAATACCACCACATCAGTGTATTCAAATGCCTTTCCCAGGAATTCATCTAAGAGCTGTTCTGCTGGAATGCTTCTTCTAATCTGTAGCAACACTCAAAGGTTGCCAAGGAGCCTGTCCAGGTAAGTAAGCAGGCTGAGCCAAACCCCCAGGACAGCCCTGGATGGTTGGTATACTGCAGGCCAGGTACTGACACCATGGCAGACCAGATCAAGAATACCTCTGCATTCCTATGGATGTACAAGCTTGTCCTTACACTCAGGAGTTTGGAAACCTAGATCATCTTTTAATTCCATTTTCTTTGTTTTGTGGTTCCCCCTCCTAAGTACACTGGAATTCCAAAGTGTCGTAAAGACAGAAGAAATTTTTTTAAGTAATAAAATTCTTCAATAATTTTTAATATTTATTGAAGATGGAAGTATAATTTTAAGTAATAAAATTCATTTTTATTAGTTATTGAAGGTGAAATTATAATTTTTAGCTGATAAAATCCTTAACTGTGTGTGTATGTGTTTGTTTGCATGTGTGTATACACGCCACAGAATTTATGTGTAGGTCAGAGAACAACTTGTGGGAGTCATTTCTCTCCCTCCATCATAGAGGTCACAGGAATTGAACTCAGGTCTTCAGGCATGGCACTAAACACATTTACCCACTGAGCAATCTTGCTGGACTCTTATATAAAGCCAAAATCATATGAATACTCAGCTAAGAATTACATCAAGATAAAAACATACAATTAGGAACAAGTCAAAGACAAGAAGAAAGGAGGAGGAGGAGGAGGAGGGCGGAGGAAGATGAAGATGATGCTGATGGAGGAGGGGGGGAGGAGAAGAAAATCCTGCATATTAACACTGCCTTTCTCTAGAAGTTTTGTGCATCAAAGTCTATTTTAAATATGCTAGCCCCAAAGCAGCTTCCCATCAGCAGATACCAGTTAGAACAGCTGTGAGAAATTATTCCCATATCGCTGTTCATTTAATTCCAACAAGAAAAACCAGAAGATGGTGTTGGGTTTGGAAAAGACATTTGTACAGTTTGCTGACACCAGACCCTCCTGTCTGATTACTACCTGAGGACCCAAGATGACTCTCCAGACGTAGGCTCAAGGCAGGTTGACATAAGCTCATCCATCTCACCACTCCATCTTCTCAAAACTTGGAAGACACAGGTCTCCAAAAGCAGATGGAAGCATTAGTGATGACACAATCAGGGTGTACCCACCCTTGGTGATACCACCAGCCCACAGCACCATCCTACAGCAGTATGAGAGACAAGGTGACAACCCACAGTTGTCAGTCTGTCCAGACAATGAGAGAGGTCAGGATCCTAATGCTGAGCAGCTGACGGGCTCGGACCACACAGAGACACTTCTCGGTTCTCTACCATTTCTCCCTCTTACTCCCATCTCAACCCCAAACCTCAGGACACCAGAACACAGCGAGGAAAAGGAACACACAAGGCCCAGCTTTGCTTCCATTGTTAACTATACACCCTTGAGAAATCACAGATATTCATTTACTATTTTATAGAATATTCGTGAGTCTCAGTTACCACAGGGTTATAAGATTAAATGAGCTACCATGTGCACATAATGAATGGGTTCTGATGCGGGCAGTGCTCAGCTAGGGTGGTCTGCTGCATGGTGACCTGAAACTCAAGAGATGCCTTTTGCCCTTGCTAGAGAAAAAAATTCTAGTACTCGGGTCTTGTTTTTAGTTCCCTTGTGTTCTGACAGTTGCTTTGCAAAAGAAGAGATGGATATAAACAAAACAGAAACAATTGTCTTCAGCCATATAATTTGATTTTGACAGGGATTTTTAAACCCCAAAAGTTTCAACCATACTTCAGGGTGTTTTCTCCCAGAAGTATTTTTTGATGTAGCTATTAAAAGCTTTCATGCTTTTTAAAAGAAGGTTTGTTACACAGAACATGTCACTGTGACAATGTACTCAATGTTTTAGAGTATTTTATTAGCAGGGCTTAATGAATCCTCAAGCAGCACTGGCTTTGGAAATATAAGCAAAACTGTTTTTTTTTCTTAACTTAATTCACTATATTTGTTTTGTTTTTGCTCTAGTAATTTCATACTTTATAGGGTCATTTTAACAGTTCTTTCTGATATTTAAAAAAAAATAAGTAGCGAATTAAAAACTGACAGAGCCACAAAGGCTACCTAGACTACACGTTCTTTCCCGTGGTTCTGACACGAGTCGTCTTCTTCCCTTCAACGTGGATTTCCTCTGTCTTCCAAGGCTTGAGAGTTTCAAAGGAAGACTTTTTAGCTGTGTTGATTGTATGTTCATAGATCATAGAGTCAGAGGGGCCGCAGGTCAGGCCCCTTTGTGTTCACAGATCAAGGAGTCGGGGGGCACAAGTCAGACCCCCTCCCATATTTACTTTCTCTACTCTTTTGATGATCTCACTATTCGATGTTTATTTTCTGAAATAGTAGCTGCTGACTGAGAGATCTGCCAAGAACCGAAGGCTTGAATGGACCCCCGAATACCTAGAATCCTCTGAAGTAACTCCACATACATAACTAAGGCAATAGAATCCCTTTAAAATCTCGAATCTACCTAATGTATACTAGGTACTAAGGACTTGAATACTAAAACCAGTCGTTCTCAACCTTCCCAATGCTGCGGCCCTTTAATACAGCTCCTCATGTTGTGGTGACCCCAACCATAAATCTAGTTTTGTTGCTACTTCATAACTGTAATATTTTTACTGTTGTGGATTGTAACATAAATATCTTGTGTTTTCATACAGTCTTATGCGCCCCATGTGAAAGGGTCATTTGACCCTCCAAGGAGTTGCCACAGATTGAGAACCACTGACCCAAACATTTCCTACAGGTGTTCTTATCATCTCATTTCTGTGTACATATTCACACACTTGCACATTTATACTACACAACTGCAGGTCCTGACATGCTCACAACTCCAATGATAACTGGCCCTTTATAAAGTTAGGAAAGTGACCAGATTGGACAGGTGGGAAAGGAACACCAGGCAGCAAACAGCTGCTTGATTCCCGAAGGTCATGCTGTGCTGGGGACTCTGGTCCCAAATGTTGGTTCTCTATTCCACCTGCTGTATTCACTCCCTCACTCTTTGCACTTTAGTGATACCAAGAAACTATTTCTGTTCAATGTTATTCAGGCCAAGTCATCTTCACAGAAATCGTGATGTATAAAACCAAAGCATGTAAGCCAGGAGCTGGTCACCAAAAGATCCATCTTCACAAACAGTCCAACAAGACTTATGGAAAAAGGCTGCTGGCTTTTGCAGTCCAGGCTAAGAGAACTAAACACCAGGCTGAAGCTTCTCTGGCTTTTCTGAGGATTCTATCTTCCTCTGCCTGGAAGAAAGGCCAGGGGGGCTCCTTGTAGGTGGCAACATTAGTAATAAGCTTTGCCTTATGGGCTATTATTCTAGTCTGTTCCAGAGAGGGTTTACTATGTAGCCTGGCTAGTTTTGAACATTACATCCTCCTGCCTCAGCCTCTTTAGTGCTGGGATCACAGGTCAGTGCCAGCATGCCTGATTTACTATGGAATATTGTTAATGGTAGCAGGAAGACTAGGAATAGATAATGGGAGGGGCATAAAGTGAGTGAAATATGACTTAAAAAACTGGCACTGAATAGCACTCAAGAAGATGCTGTGCTACCCTAGGGCCTACGAGGTTACTAGAGAAAGGCACCACAGCAGAGGGATGCTTCTGATTACAATAGAAGTAGTACAGCCCTACTATGATGCTGACATGAACACATCCAACAGTGGACCCACATATGGCTGAGTCTTCTCTTGTAGAAAGCAGGCCAAGTGATGAATTCTTAGGTATTAACCAAGTGTTCAAAAATATAGTAAGTATGGCCTAGAAGATAGCTCAGCTGTTAAGAGCACGCACTGTTCTTGCAGAAGACCAGAGTTCAGTTTCCAGTACATGGTGGGCAACTCACAACTGCTTGTAATTCCTGTTCCAGGGGATCCAACACCCTCTCCTGTCCTCCTTGGGTATCCACACACATGTGCACACTGACACATAGACACACACAAACACCTAATTTTTTTTTAAATGAGGAATTGACAAAGCAATTCTTCTAATGGTTGTTCGTGGCAACTTAAAAAAATTCTGAAAATACAGGGAAGCTGCATATGTTTCTAGTGCTATCAGTTCGTTTTTAAAGTTTAATAATGTTAGGGAAAAAACTATTTAGTTTGGAGCATTTAAACAAGAACACATTATTACATGCAGAGTCTTCAATGAAACACAAAATGCCTTAACAAAGAAGAACTTGGCAGCTAAGGCATCAAGACTCTCAGCCAGGACAGCACTTTAGACTTGTGGACTGCCCACTGTCCTAGACGGCTCTACACACTTCACCGAAACTATGTCTCAATGTGGAGAAGAGTGCCACTGTGCAGGCTGCAGGCGAGGGGGTGGCAGGAGTGACTGACAGCAAGACCTGGAATCCATGGAACAGATGAGAGGCGTTACATTGTAGACAAGTAGCCAGGATATAGCAATGCAATACAGACATCCAAAAAACACAGGATCTATTTCCACGTTGTTGAGGGCTTTATTTTAATCAAATAAAGAATACTATCTGTCCACGTCCCATAAAAGATCAACTGTTGTAGAAACTGAAAACGATGCCAGCTTTTCTTTCACTATTAATTATTAGCTTTAAAAGAAACACACTGTTAGAAAATGCCTTTTAAGGAGAGGGAAAGCCAGTGTTAGTGGAGTTGAATGCGTTCCAGTGAGGTACATCTCACAGCACAGCTGCTGGGAGCCCCTCCCCCGCTCCTCTGGTGTCAGACTGTCACTGTCCTCAGTACCAGAGGCTCTGCCAGCCTTAAGTACAGAACTAAAGAGAGTGCAGCAGCTGCTCAAAAAGGACTGTGAAGGATATTTGCAAAGGCAATTTAAATGTTTAACGTAATTCATCATGTGGTGCTAATTTTTGATGTGTGTAATCTTAAGCTTCAGAGACAGTCCTCCTCCACCCATTTTCTTCTCTGCCTATTAAATCTGTAATTATGCATAGTATTCACATTCATTTTTAGGTACATGATATCTAAAACATGATTTTGTGGTAATTACTGCAATTGAAACTGAAAAATGTTTTGTGATGTTATTTTTAAGTCACACATAGTAAAAATAGGTAACAAAATGATACATAAAATATGTACTGGATCTAATAGATGCTTAGTACTGAGAGCTGCTGAACTCAGTACAGCATTATCATTAAAGTGCCCTACATGTCAGTATTTACTGGAGTTTAAAATCAGTCCCAAAGGAAGAATGAAGGACCTGGCCTTCAGGACTGTAGTGTGTGCCCATTTCCCGGTTACAACACCACAGATAAACTCGTTACAGACAGGGGCACTTCTAAGTGTACTTAGATCAGTCATAGACAGAGCTGCATCTGGGTGAATGAGCATAGTTGGACTGATAATCAGCTGGGGGCCAAGTGTCTCTTGCTAGCACCTCTGCTAGCACCACGTGACGACACTGTTTCCATCTTTCAAGATCACAAACTTGGGAGGGTCCACAACTAAATTCTCAGCAACAGCGCTTCACAGTTTCTTCTCCAACAAATTTTCTTTAAGAACAACAACAATGAAACAAACAAAAAGGCACTTTTCCCAGGCCAGAGAGCAGGTTCAGTGGATAAAGGCACCACTCCCAACCTTGATGAGCTGAGTCCCATTCCCAGAACCCCACTTGGTGGGGGAGAGAACAGATTCCTGTACATTGCTGTGGGACAGACATACAGACAGACAGACAGACACATGAGATTACATACACAGTGGCACATGTATACACAGACACATATATACACATATACACAAAACAATTATTTAATTACAAATCTTTAAAACGAACTTCACATTAATTCACTTTCATTCATCAAATATTTCCAGATGTGGTAGACACACACCCACCTTGAAGGGGCTCGACTCAGAGCCCAGACTGATTCTTTCCTTCTCGTTCCTTTTTTTTTTTTTTTAAGCCTGTTTACCTTTTTGTCTCATGTATTCTAGGCTGGCCTTGAAATCAAACTTCTGAACTTTCTGTCTCCATCTAAGTGTCAGGATGCCAGGCATGTAACTCAGCACCTAGCTTATACAATATGAAGGCTTTGTACAAGGGAGGCAAGCACTCTACCAACTGATCTACACCCCAAGCCTAAACCCAGTTCCTACATTGTGAGTAGCAACCCCATATGAGCCACATAACTGAATATGAGGGTTGGAAAGAATGTGGCAATATCAAAAGGTTTTGGAAATGCCATGGCCAAAATTAAATTCAAAGTCAAACCTGCAAGAATCCCAAGTCTTCGCCAATGTTGCACTGTGTGACTTCAATAAGAGGTGCCACTCCCGGGTTGGTGGTCCTGGGTTCTATAAGAAGGCAGGCTGAGAAAGCCATAGGGGCCATCAAATAACCATCCCTCGTAGCCTCTGTATCAGCTCCTGTCTCCAGGTTCCTGTCCTGTTTGACTTCATGTCCTGACTTCCTTCAATGATGAACAGTAATATGGAAGTTGTGGTGGTTTGAAAGAAAAGGCCCCCATAGGGAGTGCACTATTAGGAGGTGTGGCCTTGTTGGAGTAGGTGTGGCCTTGTTGGAGTAGGTATGGTCTTGTTGGAGTAGGTGTGGCAAGCAGTAAGTGGAGAGAAATTGGAACAAAGCAAAGAACAAAGGCGGTGAGTCCGCAAGACTGTGAGCAAAGACCAGATGGCAGCTCTGAGAAACGTATTTGACTAACATTCCCATAACCTGCTCAGCAGCACCGACTGTGAAGACTTCTCTCCAGCACAGGACCTACAGACAGTCATCAGATGACTTTATAGCACCGACTGTGAAGACTTCTCTCCAGCACAAGACCTACGGGCAGTCATCAGACTTCATTTCCCTTCCTCCTGCCATCCCACTGCTGTCCACGCTGAACTCCACTATTTTCACCATCCACTCACTTCTCCCCTTAGGAGACAATTCAGTTGGACGGGCAACGGAGGTGAAAACAGCCACGGGAAGCAATGCTTTAAAAGTTCTGAGACAATAGTCTACTCCATAAAACCTGTCCACAATTTCTCCAATGACTATGAGGACTCATGAGGGGACTTTTCTAGAGTCTGAGGTGGGAAGTGGTTGGTAACTTGTCCCTCACTGTAAAATAATCTAGATCTGTTCTAGGGAACAGGAACCTCTCAATCAAGGTAAGTCAAAGCATTTGCCAGGAGAAAACTATCTTCAGCAGCTGGTTGATAGTCCTAAACCTGCAGGTTGTATAATAAAACAGGACACAGAGGAAAAAAGCCCCAGGAACCTTCAGTTGATGCAGCCGAAACTAGGGTCTGCAGCACTTTCAGAATAAGTGTGGGTGGAACAGACAGCAAGCTTACTAAGTGAAGGACAGGATGATAGGGACGACGGTTAAGTGGGTGTCAGGAGAGGAGCTCCTGGGAGATCTCAGCAGCATCTGCAGCTGCCATTTGCAGCCTTAAAGCTACTTGTCTGCAATGAAGTTTATATATTAAGGAAAGCAGTTGCTGATATACTGGATTTCTTATGTACTGCAAAAAACTTCGCTTTTATTTATTTATTTATTTTTTGTTTTGTTTTGTTGAGACAGGGTTTCTCTGTGTAGTTTTGGTGCCTATCCTGTATCTTGCTCTTAGACCAGGCTGGCCTTGAACTCACAGAGATCTGTCTGGCTGGGATTAAAGCCGTGTGCCACCACTGCCTGGCTGGATTTTATTTTTTTAAATTTGAATAAAATTTTTTAAATTTTTTTTGGGGGGGGCGTATTTTACTGCATGTATATCTGTGTACAAATGAGTCCTTGGGGGCATACAGAGGCCAAAAGAGGACATCAGGTAGGTCCCTGAAACTGGAGTTACAGATGGTTGTGAGATGCCCTGTGGGTGCTGGGAATTGAACCTGGATCCTCTAGAAGAGCAGCCAATACTCTTAACCATGATGCTGGGAATTGAACCTGGGCAGCCAGTGCTCTTAACTGCTAAGCCATCTCTCTAGTACCAAGACCTTGGTTTTTAAATACCTTGTAAAAAATAAGGAATCAGTAAACTTTAGTCCAAACTGGAATCTATTAGAGTGTTCACACACAATCAAATGAATATTACCATATGTTCTTAGTATTCTACATATCAATAGATGTGAACTACACACAGCCACATCAAGTATACACACACCTCATAAATAATGTGGGGCAGACTGTACATACAATCCTCAAACAGTGCACAGTCACAGCGGTGTTGAAGTCTAGAAAGCCAGTCTGCAACACACACACAGGAGTAGTCACGGAAGACACCACCTACCAATCCTCTGTGCAGGAGCAGGCACCGGCTTCCACTGCTGTGATCAGCTCAGGAGGAAATCAAGGGGAAATAGAAGAGATTTTGTGGGTGGACCAGGGATAGGTGGGGATGAAAACATGAGGGATCAGGTTGAAGGGGTAAAGGGGGAGGGTACTGAAAGAGGTGACTGGAAAGGGGGCATTTGGGGATGAGATAGAAGCCTGGTGCAAGGGAAACTCCCAGAAATCTACAAGGATAACCCCAGCTAAGACTCCTAGCAACAGTGGATATGTATCCTGAACCGGCCATCTCCTGTGACCAGGCATGACTACCAGTGGAGGGACTGGGACACCAACCCAGCCACATAACCTTCGACTTACAGTCTATCCTGCCTGTGGGATGTGTAGGGTAAGGGTGCACAGAACTGAGGGAGTGGCCACCCAATGACTGGTCCAGCCTGAGACCCATGCCACAAGAGTGAGCCCACCCGTGACACTGCCTGGAGTGCCATGACCCAGAGACGTAGGGTAGAACCAAACACGACTGGAGGGAAAGAAGGTCAATGTAATGATGCTTCATGATATTCTGCTATATGCATAGATTGATGCCTAGCCCAACAGTCATCTAAGAGGCTTCCTCCAGCAAATGATGGAAACAGATACAGAGCCAAGCCCACAGCCAAGCACTGGGCTGAGCTCCGGGATTCCTGCTAAAGAAAGGGAGGAAGGATTGTAGGAACCAGAGAATTCAAAGACATCACAAGAAAACCTACAGAATTAACTAACCTGGGTTCATAGGAGCTCACAGTCTGAACCAACAACCAGGGAGCCTACACGGCACTGACCTAGGTCCTCTGCATATATGGGGCAGTTGTGTAGCTTGGTCTTCTTCTGGGACTCCTAACAGTGGGAGCAGGGTCTGTCCATAACTCTTTTGTGGGCTTTTGGGACCCTCTATCTTATACTG
The DNA here is from genome assembly GCA_902168325.1 of Peromyscus nudipes. Taxonomy (NCBI): domain Eukaryota; kingdom Metazoa; phylum Chordata; class Mammalia; order Rodentia; family Cricetidae; genus Peromyscus; species Peromyscus nudipes. The sequence continues at coordinate 8,785 of CABHPH010158281.1, read as the reverse complement.
GGTCACCTTGCCTAGCCTTAATACAAAGGGAGATGCTTAGTCTTACTGCAATTTGATATGACATGTTTTGTTGATATTCATGGGAGGCCTGCCCTTTTCTGAACAGAAGAAAAGGAGGAGTGGATGGGGGCACAGCAAGGAGGGGGAGGAAATGGGAGGAGAGAGGAAACTGTGGCCCGGATGTAAAATTTAAAAAAAAGAAAAGAATGTACTAAGTTCACAAACTTTTAAATATACTATCATAGAAATATAACTTGGAAAAATATGAAAAGGAAGTTCGTTTAAAATTTTGTTATGTAAGATTGATAAATGCTGAGAACTGGTGTCACATGCCTTTAATTCCAGCACTTGGGAGGCAGAGCCAGGCGGATCTCTGTGAGTTCAAGGCCAGCCTGGTCTACAGAGTGAGATCCAAGACAGGCACCAAAACTACACAGAGAAACCCTGTCTTGAAAAACCAAAAAAAAAAAAAAAATAGATAAATGGACATATTGACTATAGGCTTTATATATACTGACATAACTAAAATTCATCTTTTCAACTTATAAGATTTAGGCTAGAAACAAAATGAAAGCAGAAACAACAATATGCTTCTCTTCTTGCAAACACAGTATTATTTTGGCACATTATAAGCTTACTGAAAGTTTTCTCCCTTTTAAAAATGATTTTAACGTCATTTACCCCTGCCCTTTCCTCCCTTTAAACACTATATACCCCTCCTTGCTCTCTTTCAAATTTTTGGCCTCTTTTCCCACTAACTGTTGACATACAAATATGCATATACATACATATTCCTAAATACATAGCTACAACCTGCTCAGTCTGTGTGTGACTTGCATGTATGTTTGGGGACTGATGATTTGGTACTGGGTAACCAATGGTGTGCTCTTCCACAAGGAGTGTGACTTGCATGTATGTTGGGAGCTTATGATGTGGTACTGGATAACCAATGGTGTGCTCTTCCACAAGGAGTGTGACTTGCATGCATGTTGGGGGCTGATGATGTGGTACTGGGTAACCAATGGTGTGCTCTTCCACAAGGAGAGTGACTTGCATGTATGTTGGGGGCTGATGACTTGGTACTGGGTAACCAATGGTGTGCTCTTCCACAAGGAGTGTGACTTGCATGTATGTTGGGGGCTGATGATGTGGTACTGGATAACCAATGGTGTGCTCTTCCACAAGGAGTGTGACTTGCATGTATGTTGGGGGCTGATGACTTGGTACTGGATAACCAATGCTGCGCTCTTCCCCAAGGAAGACATTTCCCCCACTCTCAGCACTAGTTGCCTGCAGTTGCCTGTCATTCTTTGTGGAGGGCTGAGGCCTCCAGGGCTCTCCCTACCCACATTAGCATGCTCTTGGCAATCTCCTCAGCTCATGCTTAGGTAGCCATGTCAGTGAGACTTTACAGGTGTTGCTTCTGACAATCTCAGGAGACCAAATCTCAGAATAGCAAACTCCCTGATCCTCTGGCTCTCACAGTCTGTCTGCCTGCTCTTTCAAAATGATCCCAGAGACTTAAGTGCAGGCATTGTGTTAGATATATCCTCTGGGACTCAGGTCCACATCTATGCATTTTGATTGACTGTGGTTACTGGCAGTGGTCTCTGTCTGTTGCAAAGAGAAGTTTCCTTGATGATGGGTAAAGACTATACTTATCTGTGGGTATAAGGACAAATATTTAGATACAATTAGGAATTATGCTAGTTTAGTAAAGTAGTGCTTGTAGGTTTTCTACCAAGACTAGCCCTGGCTATGTTCCCAGTACCAGGTATGATTTCCCTCTTGTTGAGCAGGTTTTAAATTCATTAGAGTAGTTACCACCAAGGTATGTGCGCCCCTACTGTACCCTGGAGTGATCTTGCCATGCTGGTCGCTGTGCTTTGCTGCTGTTCTACCTGGCTAGACTGCTGGTTGCTTTTCTCCTTCAAAAGCTTGCATGACTCCTTCTGGGACCATGGAAGCTAGTCTTCAGGGAGAAGACAGTCAGGCTAGATGTGGATCAGGGGCCTCTGGGCCCTGTGTCTAAAGTGAAGAGTGTCTTCAGTAATAGGGACTTACCTTCTACCTCTGGGGGGGGGGTCAATCAAGGTCATAGTAAGAGCTTGTAATGTTGTGTGAGTCTCTTGGACACCCCTGACCAACAATTCGAAGGCCTAGTTTTCCAAGTTTTGATAGATGATCTTGGGAATTGCAAGCCCAGGTGGGAAAATGTTATTTAAACGATATATGTATATTTAGACACAAACTTATGTGTATTATAGGGTTGATTTTAGATAGATAATTAATAGTATATTTCAGGCATCCTTACTGTTATTTTGTCCTCTCCCCTTTTGTATTTCTCCTCCTCTCCATGCCTAATGAAAAGGATGTGACAGAAGTTGGGTCTAGAGGTACAAAATGCCGAAGGTAGACTGAAGTCAGGTGGACAGGGGATCTGGGTGGGTGTGCAGAATGTGTGTCCTGGTCCAGGGCTAGAGTGTGGGGTAGACCTGACTGGGGGAAAGGTTGGATGTGTGTCCTGGTCCAAGGCTGGAGTGTGGGGTAGACCTGGATGGGAAAAAGGCTGGATGTGTGTCCTGGTCTAAGGCTGGAGTGTGGGGCAGACCTGGCTGGAGAAAAGGTTGGATGTGGCATGGGAGGGAACTATGGATCTAAGCAGGTAGAGTGGGCTCTGGAAAAGTCCTAGAAGCTGATTGCAGAACAAGCAATGGATGGTCAGGCTAGGCCAGGGAACTAGATGTGGGACCCAGGCTAGATCTAACAGGCTGAGGAGGGCACACTGAGGGGAGGGTCAGGCAAACTCACCAGGGTAGACCCTGGAAAAGGATATGAAAGGTAACTTTTCAATAACTTTCCATGTCAGCCTGATAACTTATGCTACCAACACCATAGCATCATGAATCTAACAGGCTAACAATGACAGGAGGCAAGCTCTCCAAAGGCAATATAAGTCTGTACATTATTTGTCCTCAAGTAAAAGACTGCTATATATTTTTTTATATATATATATATATATATTAATTTTAAATGCTGAATGTCATTTATTTAAGGGGGGAGGAGGTCTTAAATACAGGCTTACAGCACAATGGGAGGACCCTGGAGGGCAGAAGTTCGCTACTGATGTTTTACAATCTTGCTTCTAATCTGTTAACGCCCATTATTCAGGGTACCAGGCAAGGAACTTCTCTTAAGCATTCAGGAGGGTAGAACCTGGCAGGGAATTAGTAGGGAGAATATCAAGGTCAAGGTCCACAAGCAAGACAACAGTTACCCAAAATGGGGGCCAGGGCCCTACAGGTCCCCCTTTTATTAAAAAATGAGCTTCTGACTTGGGTTGCGTAGGACATCAGCAGGTCACCTTACCCGTCATGGAGATGCCTGCCCAGGCCACACAGGTGCTCTGTCTTAGTTTGGTGAGTGCCCCCCAGGAATTACCCGTCTCTGAATACTCATTATCATACAGGCTCAATCGTGTGTGAGCTGAAGAGTTAACTGCTGCCAAAGATCTCAAAGTGGCACTGGGCTTGCAATCTGTGTGTTCGATAGGAATTGTAACCATAAGATTGGATTCTCCAGAAGAGCTGCCAGCTAAAGTCATGCTGGGATCAAGAAAAATGGGCCTTGGCAGTACGTGTTACTGGAGTTGTATCCATGCCAGTGGATGTCCACACAATCCAGAAGAGAATTTGTCATTGCTGCTGCCGCTGTTGCTATTATAGCAATGGCGCCCACCACTGCTACTCTTTCTGGGATTACCATTTCATAATTGCTTACTACAGCTAGCACAATGGAGACCCTGGCAACATAAGTAGCTACCACAGTTAGTTAATCTCTCATTCTATGGGGCATGATAAATTTAATTCAGTAGCTATATACATCTCGATTGGCTTTGAAAATTATAAATTTATAAACTCAAGTTCCAGTTGCTTTTGGGATACTATCTTACAAGGACACCAACGTACAGTACGGCTTGTTAAGGAAGGGAAAGACTGCTATATTTTTTAGAGCTATGAAATGGAAAAAAATGATGTAAAATTAGTTCCATAGACTTGGGGCTTATTAAGGGACATTTCATTTCTAGAAAATCCACTTGATAATTCAAGCTAATCTAATGTCAACTTAGATGTCTTATTTATTTCCCATCTGAAAATGTATGTACTCTAGGTATCAGGTGCACCATTAGAAATTTACAACTATACATGCAAGTCAGTAATAAAGCTAATTAATACACAGCTGCACTACAAAATGCATTTGCATTCTCTAATGGAAGGCAAAGTTTAAATCTATGACACATTATAGTTTATAAAAATGGTCAGAGATTAAAGTGTGTTTATAAAGCAATAAGAAAATATTTCCTTCTGGAAGAGCTCTTACCACCCCCTCTTCTATGACTATGGAAGTTTAAAACAAAGTGCCCCAGAGCTACATGCCTGAACTGTTTCTGCTAATCTTCCTCCCCCACAAATAATACATTTTCCTCATTCATAAAAAGTGGATGGGGTTAGTAACCAGGATTGCAAAGATTAAAGGAACTCATAGGTATTGATCTCTTAAAGCAGTGTCCGGCACAAGGTGATATCACCACAGAGGTTCACAGGTGCCACAACCAGCAACCACCACTAAGGTGACACCAGCAGCAACATGGTCCAGGACTGAAGTCCTGTTTCCGGTATTTAAGCTACTGACAACTTGTGTCCTTACATTTTAGTCTCTGATTAAGCACTTCTTGGAAATACAGTATACATTTCAAAAGAAGAATTCATAATTTTTGTGGAAGAAGATAATCTTATCCAACCAAGTGGATAGTGAGAAAGTCCAAGGGAGCAAACCCTTCCCTGGAGAGCAGCTGCCTCCTCATTCCTGG
>CABHPH010158280.1:39318-50631 GCA_902168325.1 Peromyscus nudipes | reverse complement strand
CCATATGATATCCCTCTGTGAGGGGAGAGCTCCACAGGAGGAGAAGGTACTGTGGGGAGGACTCTGCATGATGAGAGTGTCTGCGCTAAGCTTGCCATTTACTTATTTATTTTAAAGATTATTTATTTATTTATTTGTTTGTTTGTTTATTTGTTTATTTATGTACACTGGGGTTTTTCCTGCGTGTTTGTCTGTGTGAGAGTGCCAAGTCCCCTGGAACTGGAGTTACAGACAGTTGTGAGCGGCCATGTGGATACTGGGAATCAAACCCCAGTCCTTTGGAAGAACAGCCAGTGCTCTTAACCACTGAGCCATCTCTCCAGGCCTATTTATTTACTTTTTATATCGCCCTTGAGGAACCTAGAGAAGGAAATGTGTGTGAGTGAGTTCCTGAACTTGTAGAAGTGTCTGCAAGAGATTCTTCTCTGTTTCCTAGTTCACCCTGTCCTAACGGCCACTCACTGGGGCCTTCTATCCCATCCCTGCATGGGCCTCCATTTGTCTTTTACCACAAACCATTATGGATTTTTGAACATTTATTTTCTCTCTTTCTCTCTCTTCCTCTCTTCTTTCTCTTTCTCTCTGTGTGCACCATAAAGTATATATGTGTGTGTAGGTCAGAGGACAATTTATGGGGGTCAGTTCTGTCTTCCACCATGTGGGTCCTGGGGATTGAACTCTGGTGGTCAGGCTTGGTGACAAGGACCTTTACCAGCTAACCCACCATCGTGGTTTAATGCTGAAGCAGACTATCCCAGCACCCCATCCCCATTTCCTGTTCAGGATGGCTGCGATGCTCAGAGGAGGGATGCAGGAGCGGTACAAGCATGTGGTCCCATCATGGGATTCAGTGCTCTGGGTTCAATGTGAGATGACATCATTTAGAAATGAGCCTCCATTTGGTTTTCATGTCTTTGGTCATTATAACTTGCATTTAGAAGACAAATTTAAAAAAAATCAAACTCAACTGGATTTTCTTCACCTAAGCTTTCACGACACCTCAGGAGACTGGATATCACAGAAATCAAACTTGGAATTCACTTCGAAGAGGAAAATGAGATGAACATATGTCTGCTAAATTCGTGTGAGCAGCAGCAGCAGCAGCGATGGACTCCCCGTTACTCACCAACCTGACAAATAATTTACATTGCTTTCTCTTTCCTGGACACCTGCATGTTTGCCAGCGGAACACCGAGAACTGGTCCCCGGGCCATTCCTGTGAGGTTATTGCTTAGAAGTGTTCGATGGCTTCAAGTTCTGGTAAAAGACCTCAGGTGAATAAAGAAAGAATTCTGCCTGAGTTTAAGGGGTTTTCCTGGGAGGTGGTATGTTTTGGGGCCTGACTCTTCATCACTTAGCCTGTAGATCTGGTTTTCTTTGAAAACAAACCGTATGTCTGGAACTTTCCATGCTCAGTCCACGTCAGCCTCAAGGTTTCCTAAGACGCGGCTGAGTGAAAACAATACCCACTATGAATGTTTTCTGCCGTTCTTTCTCACAGGTGAGGCTGGGGATGGCAAGGATGCAGCGGCCTTTTTGAACAGTTTCTCTGCAGCTCAATTGTTTTGTCAGAATCATTATTGTCCAACAAGGTGTGAGGGGGCGTCTTCTATGGAAAACACTGGTGCAACCTGACTGCTCTCTAGTCATCTCATAAGTATTTACTGACTTCCCTGAGCCAGGCCAGGGGGACAAGCGTGCCCCGATGCTTCTCAATGGACTGTACAAATAAAAACAAGCAGGCCAGCTCTAGAAATTTCCAAAGAGCTTGGATGCTTACCCTGGGGAATGGTCTCAGACTATTTTTACCATCCCCTGCTGCCTCCACCCGAACGAAGCAAGTGCCTGACATGGAGGGAAGGAAGCCGGGGTGCAGCTGGATGCCTTGTGACTGCGTCCTTCAAATGACCTTTTGTTCGCTCCGGTGTCTCGGTGTCGGTGTCCCGGGACCAGCAGCACAAAAATCACCCACCTTCTCTATGCTTTGGTTTTCTGACTTAAGTGTGGTAATTAGCACATAGTAGGAGAAAGAAAGGTCTGGGGATTTCAAAGCAAAGGTGGAAGGCTCATGGCGAAAAGGAAATTTCTCCCCTAGCTCAGCCCTCCTGGCTCAGTATCCCTCAGTGGTTATGGCTCTGGAGCCTCCCTGGAGTTTTACATCAGCGCTTGGTTCAGCCCTAAAAGAAGTTGCATCAGGCATGGCAACTTTTGCCTGCTTGTTTGTATTCTCTGTGGTGAATGAAGTATTAATAAACAGCTCTCTGGGGAAGCCTCTGAAACTCACACTAGAAAACAAATTGATATGTAAAACTCTTGGAAGACATCATGGTGTAGACACGATGTCTTATTCACTGGTAGATATCTGCTTTCCTTCCCACCATTTCAGAAGCAAACCAAGGAAAATGGGGGATTGGCGTAATTCCTCGTTTTTCCCCATGTCCTGTACTCCCTGCTTTCAAACAGCCGGTAAAGCCACAGGTAGACATTTTAACGAGTAGATAGTTCTCTCTCCAGAGAACACAGCCCAGTCAAAAAGAGTTGGTCATGTCTGAGATGGCAAAGAGGAAGGAAGTTATTATACAGGTCTCTTCCCCTGCTCTTAGTCACTGCTATGGGAGACCAGGCTAGACCACTGAAACAAGAAGGGTTCCTGAGCTGAGGCACTCCTTCTATTTGCCTGAAAGCAAGAGCTCCCCTGCCCTCAGGTCTCCCAGCCACCGAAGGTGACTTTGCATCTTTGTGGCTTGGAGGTGATCCTAGAGAGATTCCCATCATGAAGCTTTATTAATGAGCTACATCCGTCCCTCCTTTGCCTGTCTTCAGTTGTGATTTCCTTTTGTACTGTCACTGCCCTGAAAGTTGGCTGCCCTTCCTTGAAGATGCTGCAGAAGCTGAGGCTGAAAGCGACCCTCTCGAGAGCTAGCTAGCTCCTCATCCACTGAGAGCCTGCCATGCAAATGGGAAAGACGTTTTCATAATATCAACCTGTGTTTGCTTTCTCTGCTTATTTTGTCTTTTGTTACAGGAATCTGTTCCAACCAAGACGCATGCTTCTTTCCTTATAGTGCCTCTCACCCCATTGAGCTGCTGTTTTGTTTTTATTTATTTATTTATTTTTTTTATTGTTTAAGAATGTGTGTGTGTGTGTGTGTGTGTGTGTGTGTGTGTGTGTGTAGGTGTGTGTAGAGGCCATGCTGGCCAGCAAGCTGCAGCCACCTGTCTCCACCTCCTAGTACTGGAATTGTAGGCACACATGGCTACAGCTAGCTTTTTACACGGGAACTAGAGATCCAAACTCAGATCCTTATGTTTGTGTGGCAAACACTTTGTTGACTGGCTCATCTTCCAAGTCCCATCTACCAGCTTTTAGTTGAGAAGGCAGGATGGCCTTCCATGAGTGCCTCAACCTCAGAACAGACACAGGCAGATGCTGGAGTAGTAGTCTTTGGCTCCTTCACTTCTCAGGGCTTCAAAATGTGTAACAGACAAGTGTGGAACTAGGAAGTTAACCAATACCTGGGCATAAAACTTCACCCTAGTGTTTTCCTCTTAAACATGTGTGTTATCTGGAGACCTTTTCTTAAACAGTCTGCTCTGAGCAGGAGCTTGTGGGAGGGAGAAATGACTTTGAGATTTGCTGCATTTTGTTGATTTACATCTGGTCTTATTCCCAAATTGTTGTTGGAGGCACACATAATGAACTCTGTCTCAGTTTTCTGTGGACCCAACTCCAAGTGTTCTGCAGTACAGTTTCATTGATGATCTTGGCATATCCAGAGATTGAAGACTGATCTAAGTCCTTACTGCTAAGCAAAGAGCCTCCAGGTAGCAGCTTGTGTGGGAAGACTTATCCTTGAGGAGCAGAAACATCGCAACAATTAAAGCATGACCAGGGGAGCTGGCTGTGTGTTCAATAATTTTGGCTTTCAGGAGGACATGCTAAACTATGGAACAAGGAATGTGAAAAACAGCAGATGGCCACTCTCACCTTCCCACTCCTTGCCTCAAACAGGACATAGATTAGGAAGGATTCTATGACTTCCCCCTGAAGCAGGTGAACAGACCCTCAGAGTGGTGTCCCTAGTTGGAGGGAAGGAACGGCCTTTTGTCAGAATATAAAGGGACATGGTGGGAATCCTAGCACAGCCTTGCTGAGTTACCCCAGTTTAGTAACTTGAGTTCACCATGGAGAGGTGTGATCAAACAAAGCAGGTGTGATCTGACAGATATAAATATTAAACATAATTATTAAAAAATAAAACACAGACTTGCCTCTTTCTTTGAGCTTTTATTTTTGGCTCCCATGTCACCCGAAACTTAAATCTCTCTCTCTTCTCACTCTTTCTTCTTCCTTCTCTCCCTCCACTTTTTTCTCTCCCTCTTTCTCAAAATTGTCTTACTCCATAGCCCAAGCTGGCCTGAAACTCCTGGTGATCCTCTGCCTCAGCTCCCAAGCACCGGAATTACGGGTGAACGCCACCATACCCAACCTTGCACTTCTCTTATTAATCTGCCTTTTGATGCGTGGGTTTCAGTCCTGAACCCAGATGGGTGACAATGGGAATAACTTCCCACTGTGACCTAACAGTCACCAAGTGTTCTCTGGGGTCCTGGGCTCCCCCGCCATGTTATTCATCAAGGAACACGGCAGATCTAAAGTGAGCAGGAGGAAGGATGAGAAACCATAACACTCAGTGTATATGGTCAGTTGGAGCTGGCTTGTTTCAAGCTGTTAGTAGATCTCAGAATTGGTACCCAGGGGCTGCACCTGTTCATTTATGGGCTATGATGGGTGGTGTTTTGAGGATGCCCCTCATCCCTAAATATATTGAAGTGTTCTAGTCTTGATGACCAGTTGCAGGTACCCCAGAAGATGCTTGCATCCCAGGGCTACGAAGACTATCAGGGCAGGTTAAGGCTGTTGAAGCTGGCGATTCCCCCTCCCTTTTCTCCAGATTGTGAATTTATTTTCCTTCCGTCATTTCTCTAGTCTTTGTCACACAAAAAGATTTGCTTTGTGGTGCAGTGGGGACTTTCAGAATTTTACAAACCTGTCCTCTATTTCTCTTTCATCCCTTGCGGTTAAATGTGGGGTATTTTTTCTCTTCTTTTAAGACTATGGAGTGGAGAAGCAATAAGGGGAAATGTCACCAGGAAAAAAACAAAACAAAACAAAAACCAAAAACCCTAAAGGTTTGGTTCCCTGCCCCACCAGCATCTCTATAAAGAATGTTCCCACAGAGCTCCGGTAACATAAATTGGCAGACAGCTGACGTGTGTTCTCAGCAGTCTCTTTCACTGGGCAGCCTCGGTGATCATTATATTTCTCTCTCCAGGACACTTGACTCATTTACCACCTCATTCCTGGTGACGAAAGTAGTTAAGTGTTAGTGTAGGGTGAGGTGCTGGGGGTGGCGTGGGAGGTGCCGAGAGGCCGTTTCCCTGCCCGTAGTATTTGTTTTCAGGGAAAGGGGCAATGCTGAGCATTTGCACAAGATCCAGGCAAGGCTCCCAGGAAGGAGCTGGTGGACAGATGGCAAAAGAGACTCACAGTCCCGTTGTCCACAGGGGTCTCCTACAGCCAGAGCGTCTGTGCCCAGGGTGCTATGAACACATCACTTGGTGTTATCTTCATCCTCGTCTACCCAGTGGTAACTCGTGACTGTTTTCTCTCCTTGTGTCTCTACAGCCGTAGCCCAGTTTTGAGAAAACCAAGGAATGTTCCATCCCTTTAGGCTTCAGCTGGCTTCTTGGTTTTCTTGGCTCTTTTTGTTCCTGCTCACAAGCCTGTCTAGGCCTGGGGGGTCGATTTTGAAGAAGATTTGATGTTTCTAGGATGCAGCTCCTCTTTCAGTACCACTCACATCTTCTTTCAATGTTCTTCACTTTTCTTCGGCCTGCTTTTACCCATGTAGAGCTGACGCTGGTTGACAAGACGGACTCCTCCAGTGAGAAGTCGCGTTTCCCCCTTTCTCCTCTCACATGTCAGGAAGTTTGGGCTCCTGTGACGAATGAGACTATGAGGGAATTCCCCACAACTTCCTTCGTCGATAGCGTAAGAAGCGTATTTTCCTTTATGCTTTGTGAGTTGGAGTGGACTTGTGCGGTAAAGTCAGTTTGTTAAGAGAAATAGACCGCGTGTGTGCGTGCGTGCGTGCGTGCGTGCGTGCGTGCGTGGGTGTGCGTGTGCGCAGGTGCACATGTGGGTGTGGAAACGCAAAGGTCAAAGTAAGATACTGATTGTCTTGCTCAGCCACTCTCTACCTTATTTTTTGAGATAGTCTCTCACTGAACCTACTTGGCTGGCCAGGGTTCCCCCTGTCTTCATGTCCTCAGCATTGGGATTCAATGTTTGCACTACCAGGCTCAGCTTTTTAAATATGAGTTTTGGGATCAGACTCAGGGTCTCATATTTGTGTGGCATCTCCCTAACTCCTGAAGTGTCTTAATGTGTGTTTTTCACACAGACGTGGCTGGCACCTAGGGACTTAGCAGTTCTCAATGAAGTATTTTATATACTGTTTTCAATTAAAACAAAAACCAAACAAACTGCATTTTCAGAGAGGTGATGAGATAAGGGAAAAGAGCTGGACAGGGTACCAGAAGTCTACCAGGTAAAGGCCGCTTAGTGGCACTTGTTAACGGAGACTTCTGGTACCCTCTCCAGGCTGATAAGAGTCCACAATGGTCTTCAGTGGCTCAGCTATGTTCTCCCTAAAGTAAAAAGGTTCCCAGAAGCCTTTTGATTCAAGGCAAACAGAGGGAGGGCGGAGAGTTTTCCTGTATCTTCTCGTGAATTGCCTTTAGTGCAATGACCTCCTGTGTATGTGTATGTGTGTGTTCATGTATGTGTGGGGATACTTATATATTCTCTCATGTGTGAGGAGGCCAGAGAACAACCTCAGCTGTCGTTCTGCAGATGCTGTCCAATTGAAGAGTGTTTTGTCTTCAATATCTCCTTGGGTTGGAACTTGCCAGGTATAGGCCAGCAGGTTGGCCAGTGAGCCCAGGAATCCACCGATCAGTCTCCCCAACTCTAGAATTACAAGCATGCAGCACCATGTCTGTATTTGTTAAAGAAACTGAGTTCTGGGGGGATTGAACTCTGGTCTTTATGCTCACAAGGCAAGCACATTACTGACAGTCACTCTCCCAGCCCTAGTTCAATAATCGTATGTATTCGTGAGTGGCAGATTCTAGTATCTCCGAAGCACTTGGTCCTAGAGAAAGGGGAGGCAGGCTTGTTATGTTTTGGAGAGTGATATTTATATGTGTGTAACAAAGAACATATTTTGCTAACTATTTTTGCCGTGTGAGCAGGTGGCCTTGCTGCGGGGGCACTTCCTCAAGTCTCTAATCATTGATCACATATGAAAATGTCTGGGTAGCTGACAGAACCAGGGCCAGCAGCATTTCCAGAGCCGGGACAGCCTGAACAAACAGATATGCCACGTGAAAAATGATTGGTGTGCTCAGAGCTCTAGGGAAAGCAAGGAGAAGCGGGGCCCAGAAGAGCTCTGAGGCAGATTGCAAGGGCTTAGAAACCATGCAGAGCAGCTCGTCCTTTTTTTTTTTTCTTTTTGGCTAAAGGGGAACCTCTGAAAGATTTAATTTTGGATTGACCAGACTAGATATGTATTTAAGAAAGATAATATGGAGTCATAGTGAGTAATGAGCAGCAGAGGTGATGGACAGTTGGTCTATTTGGGATGCAACTGAGCAGAAATGCAGACAGTCTGAACTGGGCATGCTGGGTGGTTGAATCAGACAGATATTAAAAGCGTAGAATGAATGGTACTGATTACTGTCTTGCTTTCCAATTAGCTGTTCTATTGTTTCTGTTAATGAACAGGCCTTATATGTTATTGGGAGGAGTGGAGGGACCACCTAAAGGTTTAAATTTCTGCGACCCCTGTGAAGGATTACTAATGAGATATGGGCTAAGTGATGGTAGGTGCTCATGGAGGACTCTTAAGCGAGGCTTGCTTCAATGGAGGTGCCCTTGTGGTCTCTCTTTTTGTTCCTGGAAATTGGAAACTGCCATCTCTTACCTCTGTGATGTGCTCTAAACAGTGGAAGCCTTTGGAATACATGGCAGAGAAGTAGGACCGGAATACAGGGGCTGAGGGTGTGGTGAGCCCGTCAGCCGACCTTGGACATCTACCTGGGAACCTTACACTAGGTGAGACACAGTGTGCTTCCCTCTTGAATACCCTGTGATTTCCATCTGTTTCTGTCTAGCAGCCAAAGTCAATTCTTGACGGAGACGGATGTTGACCAGTTGTATATAGTAAGCAAACAGAAGGATCTGAGCATGAACTCAAATTTACTGCTTGAATGATGGGTAGATGAGGATGCTGAACAATAAAAAGGCACAGAAGGAGGATTTAAGAATAGGGCTGATGTACTTTGCTTTATATGTGTTGAGTATGAGGGTTCCACACATAGTTCCACACATATGGAGCCATCAACAGAACATAGGCCAAGCCGAGAGACACACATCTGAGACTATCTCCACACAGATAGCCATTTAACTCAGGAGTGAATAAGCTGCCATGGGCTGTGTCTTGTGCCTCTGAAATCAATGAGAGGTGTTTAATGTCTCCAGGAGAGAATTTTAGACAAGGCTGGGTACAGAGCCTGGGGAGTACAGTGCTCAGGAATGATTTACCCATGAGTAGGACAGTGGAAGAGCATCCAGAGTACCAGAAAAAGAATCTGGAGAGAAAGGTGCCGTGAGCATCCAGGGCAGTTATAGGATAGAGTGCTCACAAATGCTATGGGAAAGGAAGACTGGGGAAAGAGAGAAGTCACGAGAAGGAAACAGGCCAAAGGACTCATTCATTCCACAAAACAGACCACGCTCAGAATGATCTTCACAGAACAGGGAGCCCTGGGTGCAATTTGATGCCAGGACACTTGAGATTCTCCCAGACTTTTGTATAACCTGTTACTTGTCTAATTATTTTTTTTAAAAAACCATTCTCTTCTTCAACAACAGATCTATCTCCTCAAATATGTCAAGTGATAGATTTTGTTTAAGATCAAAGTGAGCTCACAGGAGTTCATAGTCATTTTAAGTAATTTCTTTGTAATGAGTTTTCAAGGGTCCCCATTGTACACTGAGGTAAAGCACAGTTGAGGCTGGATTCTGAGCTCTGCTAATTAAACACGTTGTTAGAGAGTCTCTATGCAGGATTCTGATGTCAGAGGGGGAAAACTCTTTTACAGGAGGCTTTAAAACTAAACAAAAGGCAAGGCAGAGGGCAAAAATGCTTTGGTGTACCCTGCGTGCTCATGGCAGGGTGCCCACAAAGGGCTTGGGTCTTCTGGAGTGGAATCCATGTGTCCATGGGTGCTTTTTGGTTCCTGGATGCTGAGCTGGACTATCATGGGCTCAGTCTGTCTCTCATCTCTGAATCTGAAAAACAGTAAGGTTCAGGCTTGTTTTCCCAAACTTTTTAATTTCTTATCTTGAGCTAAGACATGAGGAGTATGTCTACTGGGGAATGTGCTCAGGTTGCATCAGGTAAGAGCCATTGGGCCCAGCTCTCCCCCTGGTCCGCATCCCTCAAGGATGCCCAGGGAACCTGTTTTGGCTTGGGGCAACTTCCGGCTGGGGATGATGAAAATAATTGTTTTCCCATTTAAAGGGCAGCAGAGTGGGAAAGCTGTGAGGCAAGTGCATTGCTTTTAGCTCTCGAGCAGCCAGTGCTCTCCCCGGGGAATGCGGCATGGTCTTCATCTGGAACATTTTAATTGGGAAGAGCTCTTACTTGGTATCTTCAAGAAGGACCCCAGGCACCACTTGGATAAGAAGTGCCTTGTCACTTAGGAGCTGTGGTTGTTCTGTGGCCCATTAGCCAGCTCCAGGAGAACCAGCAGCAGCAGCAGCAGCAGGAATGTTAATGGACAGTGAATACTTACTGAGAACAAAGTCCTCAAGATGCCACACAGTGACAAGCCAGAGAGATGATACCTGCTCTTGAGCTGCTGAAACTCTCAACTTGGATGAAGGCTAGAGCAGGGGAGAGACAGTTTAGTTTGTCCTCATCATTGTAGGCAGATGCCTATAAGCATATGCATATGATATACACAGACATGTAACATTTCACATGTGTGGAGACACTGTAAATGTTCAGGATACCAGCTCAGTTCTACGGAAAAGCTGGAGTCTTTCAGCTACGACTCTATAGCTCATGTGGACATACAAGTGTAAATCTGTATAAACATGTGTGGATAAACATGTGTCTGTATAAACACACACACACACACACACACACACACACATAGTTTTTGAGAAAGTCTGGCTTCAAAGTTGAGATCCTCCTGCCTCAGCCTCTGAAGTACTGGGATTATATCCACACTTAGCTCAGTTCATGCATTTTTTTGTTCTATTCCAATTTTGTTTTCTAGTACTTGGGAGGTGGAGGCAGGAGGATGAAGAGTTCAAGGACAACTCTATTTACACAGTGAGCTTGGGACCAAACTGAGATATAGGAAATCCTAAAAAAAAAAAAAAAAAAAGCAAATACAGGACTGGAGAGATGTCTCAGTGCATAAGAGCACTCGCTGTTTTTGAAGAGGACGTGGATCAGTTCCCAGCATCCATGTGGTGACTCACTGCCATCACTAACTCCATTTCCAGGGAATCTGATGCTCTCTTCCGAACTTCATGGCCACCATTCATATACATGGTACACATACATACGTGTAGACAAACACTCAAACACATAAATAAATCTAAAAACAAAAACAAAACCCACCGACAAAAATGAAAACAAATGAATGTCTCCAACTTTTATTTATTGATCCTAACTATCTCGAAGCCTCAGCTCTTTTAAGCTCCTGTGATCGCAGCAGAAGATGATGTAAGCTCTGCTCTCCAGCCTGGGCCTAGGAGGTCTCCAATACCTGTAGAGACATGTGGGAAGAAACATGGAAGAGAGAACAGAAGTCTCATAGATATTGTTCATAAAAGATGCTAGAAAAAGAGGTTGTACTATGTTATTAACTGGTGAGAGATCAAATTGTGAACCTTGTGTTTAACATGTGACATTTTAATGAACTCTGTATAGATGGCTTCCTAGAAAGCCCGAAAAGAGGTACATAAACATTGGCTAAGCACGATGGTGCACACTCTTAGTTAGTTCTTGAGAAGAAGAGGCAGGCAGAGCTCTGTGAGTTCGAGGCCAGCCTGATCTACATGGTGAGTTCTAACACAGCTAGGGTTACACAGGGAGATCCTGTCACAGACCGACCAACCAACCAACCAACCAACCAACCAACCAACCAACCAACCAACCAACCAAC